>VWZN01006847.1:97211-109711 GCA_013396955.1 Regulus satrapa
TTTTTGTTTTGGGTTGGTTTTTTTTTTCGGCATAAATCACTTAGTTAAAATGAACAGCCAAAACAGCTGGTTTAGACATTCGTGAGACATCCAAAAATCTGCTGCTTTAGATGCCCTAAGTGAGCAGTGGAAAGCGCGAAGTGCGGCTCACCTACCTCAGGAGAGAGAGACGGGCCGGGAACCTCAGAGCCGGCTCCAGCGGGCCAGGACGGGCCTGTCCTCCCGGCACGGAGCACACACAGCACCCCCTGCTCCTTCCTGCAGCTCTCCTGCCACCCCACCAGCACAGCCACGGCCCTCTGCCCCTTCTCTGGGTACACGCAGGTGCCCGACACAGCTGGGCGCAGTTAGGAAGGGTAAAGAGCAGGTGGGCTCTCCCAGCGGCTCATTTGCAGCGCCTCACTGATGCAGTCAGCGCAGAGGCTGTGTGGGGGCGATGGGACACAGCCCTGTCCCCACCCGGCACTGCCCACCTGTCCCTCACCACAGCAGGGACCAGCTGCCCGAGCTGCCCCAGCCAGGCCAGGATGTTCCTGCCGAGGATGTGCCAAAAAGCCTTTGGGGGCACTGGGAGAGCCCAGAGCCCTTCCTCAGCCCCGTGAGCAGAGCCCTCAGCAGGGCTCCCCGGCAGGCGCGGAGCCTTCCAGCAGCAGGAAGTCACCAAAGGAATTTTCAGAATTGAAACGTACCTTCGTTATTGCTTAAGTGAATAAAATCCCAAACAGTAGGTAGCACTGGGGGCAAAAAGGCTTATGAAGATAAATTTACCCACGGGAGCCCTTCATGCCTTCAGTTTGGGGATCTGTTGCTCCATCCCATGTTTATTTCACCCATGCATTGGTGGTCACCTGCAGCACTTCTTGGCTCCAGCGTTGCAGAGAAAGCAAATTTTAGGTCCTCACACAGACAGGCCTTCACATGATTGCTCTTTACTTCTTAGATTTTTATCTGCTTTGATAGATTTAAAATTTTTGTTGTTGTTGTTTGGTGTTTGTAAACATTCTATAAAGTGCCTACAGCCATCTCTTTTGCTCTAGGCACTGCTAGTGAGTCGGCTGCTAAAGCCCAAGTGAAGAGAGGAAAGACGAAGGCTCATTCCAGCCTGCAAGCCCTCTGACAATTAAATATACTGCAGAAAGGCACAGACACACTCAGGCTCCCTATTAGGGAAAACACTCATGTGCTTAGTTTTAAGCATGTGGTTAAAAAATCCATTCTTCTTTACAAAATCTTTGAGACACAAGCACATGCCAAAGTGCATTCCTGAGTAAGGATGCTTCCCTGAACCGAGGCCATAATTCATTAAAACCCAAGGTGCATTTATCCTACTTTTTCCCGTGAGCAGAGATGTGAAAAAAGGGGAGGGGAGAAAAAAGGAAAACAAGCAAAGAATTAATTTTGATTTGAAACTGATCTATGGTGACAGGGGGCATTTGGTTTGTTGAAGTAACTGGAAGTGGGAAGTATTTCAGAAGATATCTAAATAAATCTTTTTAAAGGGGGTTCTCTCTCTCTCCCCCTTTCTTTCTTTCTCTCAGTTTTCCTCTAATTACCCATGTCTGGTAGTCTTGGATCTCAACCCCTTGTTATTTAAAATACATATTCATGGAACTATATTTTACAGTTGCACTGTTCTGGTTACAAAATAGCTTCTACTTTTCTAGGACATAATTTCATTTTGTTTAGCCAAGAATTCATTAAAGAAGCTATAAATAACCTCCTTTAAATATTTAGCCGTGAATAGAGGGTGGACTGGCATTGATGGCTTATTTTAGTACTAATGCAATATGCTTTAAAAAAAAAAAAAAACCCCAAACCCGCATTTGAGCATGAATCAAGTTAATCATTAACACTTTCAACGTGACTCTGAGGACGCGCGGGGAGCGGCGCTTGCCCCCTCGCAAGCCGGCGCGCTGCGGGCACAGCAGAGCTGCACAACTCTCTCTCCCTGCAGCTCTTCCTGCGGCCAAACACAATTTGCTCCGTCCCCAGGGGGAACCGTGGGCCCCCAGTTGTGGTGGGCTGCTCTCCCCCAGCAGCGACCCCGGCTGCCGGCCCCTCCTGCTGCCACTCTTGGCCAGTGTTTTCTGCCCATGAAGCCACTGTGGCTTCCCAGCTCCTGGCAGGGGACAGCAGCGTTCCACAGAGGGCCTCTGCTTACTTTAAAAGTCACCTTAGAAAAAGAAGGGCACCAGCACCTCCACCTCCCTTTCAGAGGAGTGCTGAGACAAGGGGGAGCTGGGGATTCTGTTCCAAAGCCACACCATGAGCTCATCTGCTGTGATCTGAGAGCAAAGGATCCCGGCACAAGATGCAGTGATTTTAGGGGAAGGTGAGCAAACAGCAGCCGCTGATGCCCTGCTTGCCAAGATTGGAAAATCAGATGCTGATGGCTCTCAGGCTGCCCATTTACACGGTCACAGCCCCTCCTTTGCCTCCCAAGTGTTCCTGCCTCACTTTTCAGGCTGTGGCTTGATGGTTATCAGCTGGAGAGCACCATCAGTTTAAGGTACTCCAGCTCCCCATGTCCTCTGCCATCGTTTTACCTTGTCCTTGCTCAACATACAACCCTCTAATTGTGCTGATACACACATGCTGAGAGATTAGGAAACTCACTAGGTTCAAAACCTCACACACTAATGAAAAAACAAATTCAACCAAACCCAGTAGTGCGTTGTTAAAGCCCATCTCTGTCACCTACTATCAACTCAAGGGGTGGTCCCAAACAACAAAAGCTGTGTAAGCTAAACAAGGGGACGGCAAGAAGATTGGAAGGAGCTGCTGGGCAGGGAATCCTGAAGCCTGGACTGCTCTCAGTCACGAGAAGGATACACCAAACTGTACCCTGAGTGCTGCAGTGCTGTTGCATTTTGAAATAAAGCTGAAGCATTAAGACATTTTTCCTTAGTGCTGACTCCCTCTGGGCATTCCCAAGACAATTAGAATGTTTTCTGTGTACACAAAAGAACTAGGAGATTTTGTAATCAAGAGTCTGAGTTTATGCTTCTCTCCTTAAGAGCATTCAATTTCCATGGACATTCATTAGCAGGAGGTTAAAACACAATGGCAGAAGAGAATGGACTGCTTTCATGTCCATGTGGTAGTAAACACTTCAAGCTAGAAATGCGAGTTCAAAATAAAAACCTCTCTGTGGTGCTTCCAAATTAGTAGTAAAGCAACAAAAACCACACGAGTTTCACAGCTTTTTTACTGAAAATTTAATTTTACAAAATACCCTTTTCCATCAAAGAAACTTCCCTGCAATGTACATGAACCTGGCATTTTATAGACCTGTACAGTGAGATATCAGAGAGGTTTGAAAGAAGGAAAAAAACTTTTAGCAGACACCTAGTTGCAAAACCTACAGCAATGTGAATACAAGTGTGTCTTAAAAAGCTAAAGCAAGTAATGTAATATAATTGGTGAATCTATTTGAAATGTGAAAAGTTTCCTTAAAATGGTCCATATGGTATGTAGAACATCACAGCTGGCACAAAACTGCCTGTATTTAGGTTTAAACACAAAAACAATGTATGTAAGGAACAGTTTTTGAAAAAAGAACCCAAGTGCTGCTATCATAAGGCAAACATATACAAAGGTGCTGACAGCACACAGGGAAACCGACAAAAAAAGATGAATACTCAAGTGTTCAAACACTGAACTGTTTGTTTTCCTAATGCTGCCAGTAAACGTTGAGGAGATAACCGGTGCCAAATTACCACAGGACACCCTGGTAACCGGGCGGGTGCTACAGAGAAGGCTTTATATAATCTCCAGAGAGGTGAAACCAGGCAGGAGTGCTCCTGCTTGGGCTCGGCAGCATCTACTGAGTCTGCTGCATCCTGGCTGCTCTGAATTTGGAAATCCTCTTGATAGGTTCTTCTGGGGCGTCGGACAAAAGTTCCTCTGATTTGCGCTCCAGAATGGTCGGCAGCACTGGGTGAGCGAGGACTGGGTGTGGTATTAAGGAGGGAGACAAAGGCTCCTTTTCTATGACAGTTCCAGAAAATGCCTACAACAGAAGAGAATACTCAGAATGAGCTAATAAAATGCAAATGTGAAGCTATGCCCATAAGGTCATTACCCTATATTAGCCTGATTAGAATTGTTATTTCTTCTAATCAAAAGTAAAGAAATATCCTTAAATCAATGATTGTTGCCTGCATAAGTAACCACATTGTAATTAACCTCAAAATATAGCTTGTTCAAAGATGACTGAATGAAAGACAGTATCTTAAAAGTACTACTTAATCTCATTCCTACTGCATAAATGATGCAAAAATTTGCTTCTTCACTGACACATGCTCAAGAAATAAAACAGCTGATGTAATACACTGTTTCGTTTTGGATAAGAAACGGAGAGACTTTGCAAAGTTGATGTCAGCATTTCCATTATCCGTCATTTTATGACTTAATATCTTCTAATTGCATCAAGCTGAAACACTGCATACGAACTGGCAAGCACATACTTTGTTTCCTCTTTTCTCCCTACCAAATATGATCAAAAAATGGTGAAAGCAGTTTTTATTTAAGATAACAGCAAACTTGTTTCCAATTATTTTTCTCTATAAAAGGCCTAATAAAAACACTTAATGTTTTAAAATTGTAATTTATACATGGCAAATTATGTGACGATTCCTTTCAACTTAGCGAAGAAATGACCATGGTTCTTGGAAAACAAGCAGCTCCAAACTACTGCTCATAAACATATTTAAGAACAAATCACTCCACTATGTACTGAAAACTGAGAATTCAGAACGCTCAAGGACAAGGGGAAGCCGTTCACATCCAAGGTCTGATGCTCATGCTGGGCAAAAAGGAACGTACACCAGATTTAGTCACCACGCTTAGTTCTGCTTTTTCATAACTCAGTTACCAAGAAAAACAAAGCAAAACAAACAAACAGGCCATTCTCTTCTTGCAGGACCTGCAAAAAATCAGTGGTCTTTTGTTTTCTGCTCCAATAGCCCAAGTGTGCCTAAAGCTGTGCCTGCACGACTCTGTCAATCTAACAAGAAGCTGGTTTTCAAAAACAGGTAAGCAAAGCGCAAACTAAGTGATGGTGGTAAAATTTGAAATTAAAAAAAAAAAGTTAGCATGTTGCAAATGGTCATGGAGAAATAATGGATTTCAAACACCCACAAAAACAACCAAAAGCAAAACAACAGCATTCAGAGAAGCACGTCTGACTGGAGTGTTTTGCTCAATCTCCTTCAGGTGCTTAGAAAATGCATTACATTGTAGAGAATAATCATGCCAGATTCAGGTAATAGACTGATGGCTAACATCTAAAGTGTACTCAGATGTTTTATAAAAATATAGCTAATACATTCCAGAAAGTATACAATGTGAAGTGCTAACTCCACAAATAAATTTTCCATCATGAATCTTCACATCCTGCCTGGATTCATCTGTAGCTGTTTGCATGAAAAATGGTGATAAACAATAGCTTTTATGAGGAATTCATTTCTTGTCAAAAATAATTTTTGTAAAAACAGTGTTTTCATTGAACTTGTCCATTGCACTGGGAACTACTGAAGACTCAAGTTTTATCTAGTTTGAAAGAATTAGTGTTAAGTTCTTACAAAACAGAAATGAATACGCTATGCCACGAATTTCTACATTTAATTCTTGCATTCACCCAGTCACTAAGCAACTGTACATTTTCCCTTACGTCATAGAGTCTTCCTTTTATGATGAAGCCCTGAACTTTCCAAACACATGTAAACAGATTTGTTTGGGATCACTAATGGCCTAGTCTGGAACAGGATGAGTAGGGTTGCAATGCTTCCTTCCAGCAGACAATTTCTCTGCTACTGGCACATCAAAACAGTAATTCAGCTGATATCTACATGCTTTAAACTTGAAACACTCCTTGGAAATTAGCTGTCTAGTAGTGTAATACAGGTTAGAGAATCACCTCTTCCCTTTCATCAGTTACAAGCTACAGATTTGCCTCTTTTGGTCTAAAATCCTGCTGTGTGTCCTGCAGTGAAAGGGTCAGGATGACCCAGCACACGGGACACTGGTTTCAGTAACACCAGTGAGTGACCACTTTGTTGGATCTTTATGGAAGAGCTTCCAGTCTCGGGGAAGCCACGTAGGCAGCTCCTCCCCTCTGCCCCTAGGATGAGTGTGGCAGACGCCTGTCACCTGGTATCACCTGTGTGAGATGTGTCACCTGCTGTGTCCTTCTGAAGCAAACCAGGTAGGAGCTAGAGAATTATTTTAAAGAAATCAAACCGATGGTATAGGCAACTACAGTCATTAGACTTCTCATTTTTACCCCTGCCAACAATCAATAATGAATTAAAAACTGTACCTCGGTTGTCCCTGAGGAGGGAGGAGGCTTTTTTGGCAGCTGCTGCTGCCCCTCCCCCTCCTCTTCCTCCAGGATGCCTTCGCTGTTGTCACTCTGAGTGGCTTCATCACAGCTAATACTCCTCTGAACTCCTCGTCTGTCATCAAACTCAGCAGCACTGTTCTCACTGGTATCGCTACAAACACTGTTCTCTCTGCTTCGAGACTTCAAAATTGATTTACGAGGGACATATTCTCCATTCACAACATCAACAAAGACTCTATAAAGGAAAATGTTAGCTTTAATAAACCATTTCAGGATCAGATGACAAATTTACAGTGATCTTGCTTTGTCTTTTGTACAAATTAATTATGATGTGCTTTCCCAACTTTTTCGCTGCAGAATCACAATGCTGCACCTTCAGAGGCACTTTATTTACCAGTGTACAAGAATCAATTCTGCAGAGTGAATGCTGTCCTGTCCTTTATTCAAGCACTAAGTTGGTACTTACTTTCAGGAGAAAATGAATAGCTCTTTGAAAAATGTTAGAAAACAGAAAGGTGTGAGTCAGGAAAAGTTAGAAAAAAAGGTAAATTAAATGATGACCTAAATGAACGGGGTTGTTTCTGTAAAGAGAGTCAGATCACAATCTGGGAATGTCTTCTAGAGTTAAGTCCTTGTCAAATGCAGAATAGAAAAACAAATACTTGAAACATTCATTGCACATGGAAAGGATGGAGCTTTTTCCTGACAAGTGTCATAATCTGCTTTCAATTAGAAACAAAATTTTTAAAATCAGCTTTTAAGATCAGATCAACAGGAAGACACTTTTCAAGTATTAACAGACTGTGAACTGACAAAGATGGCTCTTGTGCTCCCTCTCCATGACTTGAGAAAGTCAAGGGTGGGTGGAGGAGAACGAGAAGACAATGCCAATTTTATCAAACTCAAAGGAGGAGCCCAATGACTGGATGAGTTTTAAGGGTGTTACTTGTTTCTAACAGCTTTATTCATCAGGCACTTATGGAAATACATCTACGGAAGATGGAGAGTTTGCAGAGCTCAGGGAGAGGCGCACAAAACAATCTTTTGCTCATCTTCAGCCCCAGCAGCTGCAATTACAGGACATGGTTTCACTTTTCACATTTGGTGACATGTTTAACATATTTAGGAACCCAAATGCACAGACACATACAGTGGGATTTTCACAACCACTTAATCAACCAATCCAATAGGTGTCTGTGTTCATCTTTACACAAAGAAATAGTACTTCTTTTTAACTATTATGTCACCTTAGTGTTTTGTACAGTCCCCTAAGCCCAGCACAGTTTTTCAAGCTCTCTGTGTGTGGGTGTCCTACAGGTGAGCAGTACTTTTTATGGAGAATACAGAAAGTGACAGACTGAGGGCAGGGACAGGGATTGCAAGAGAAACTATACAAGCAAAGAGCTGAGTATGTTTTGAAGACACAGAAAGGAACAGACAGAGCCCAGCAAATCAATAACCAGAAAAGCAGGAGTATAACAAGTGGTAGATCAGGTCAGTTCTGTTTGAAAACAAACACAGAAAAAAAAATGGCAAGGAATTAACCAGAACATATAACATAACTGTTGCATTCCTTTCTGAGGGTGGTACTGGCAAATTTACCTCGATTTCAGAAGCTCTGAAAAAGCAGGTAAATGAAGAATTGCTATTTGGAAAAGGAAGTGTTAAGCTCAGAAACATTACATGGATACAAAGTAGAGCAACCACGCAGAAGACACAAGCTTCCGTTTTTAAGGAGTAAATTCAGTTCCATCTGTTTCTTTCAGGAAACTGCAGGCAGGGGTTCACACAGTAGGTGGACAGAAAAGAAAGGAGCAGGTGTGCTCAGGGGACAGCTCCACCTTAAATTACCCACCGGTAAATGTCTGCTGGGGTTTTGATGTTGGGCAGCTCTGGAGTTGCATGGCCATTGCCACTGCTGTTCTTCCTTTTACGCTTGGCCTCTTCTTTCTTCTCACTGAATTTCAAAGTAGTATTTTTTCCTGTGTTTATTCTTACCTGAAAATTGAACACAAATGATGGCCTAGACCATAAAATCAACAATCCCCAGGCTGCAGATCAATTGACTCCTAACGTTCTCTTACCCAAGCAGCTGGGGACTAGGAAGCACAGATAAGTTAAACAAATGTATGAATGGTAACATTCATAGTGTGCACTGTTCATTCTCTACCACTTGCACTAGGTTGGGGCATTTCTCTGCCCTAATGTGCACATATTTTGCATATAAAATATGACAGTCTGCTTATTCAAGCTCTGTTCAACAGCTTCCAAGTTGCTCAAAGGTCAGTTTCAAGGCAAGTCAGAAGTCACTTTAAAAACTACTGGACAGGATACTGCCTTTTACAACAGCCAGAAGCCAGAACAGCAAGGTAGACATTTGAAGATAATGTCTTTAATACCATATTTAGGACTGCAGGAGCTAAACAGTGAGTTTTTTATAATTTGAAAAAATTATAAAAAATTTATACCTCCAGCTAGCATTCTACTACACTGACAGATCTAAAATTTTCAGGTGTAGATATGGCATATATATTATATTTTACATAATCTCTCGAGCAAAAGATAAAAATTAAGTCAAGTACAAACCCTTTTAGGTTCCACAGTGTGAGAGAAAAAAATAGTTGGAACAGAGTTATCTCCAACATCTCGGTCATCTTCATCATCACTGTGGTAGTAAGTCGAGCCATTAACCTGGCCCACAAACAAGTCTGAATCTGCAAGTTCTTTAAGGAAGTTGCCCTGAGTAATGCAGTCCTCTGCTCTACACGTCCCGTTCACATCTGTCTCCTTATCCTCCTTCTCCTCTTCAGAAGAAGTTGCATCTTCTCCATTTGTCTCAGGCATCCTGTGGAATGAAAAATATCTAAGAGGCAATTCATGCTCTTGAGAGACACAAACATACAAAATAATGAACTTGCCTGTACGTAACTTGCTTTACCCAGGTACTGCATTTTTAGACAAACTGTGGAACTTCTTTGTGTCCTCTAACAATGACAGTGTCCTTCCCACACCAACTGGAAATACCAACACTGTGACATCACGGCTAACAACCCATGCATTGCTTGAGGATCAGAACAGATCTAAGGATGTCACACAGCTTAAAATGTGTAACTCCCACATGGAAAACTATGGATTTTCATAGCCTGCAGGAAATGAATTTCATTTCTCCCTCTTCATCATAAAGAAAAAATACCAGAAGGCTGGACTGTTGTGGTTGCACAGAGGTAGATTTTAGGAGCTCTGGCATTGCAGTATGTGCTTTGTTGGTGTTCCACCCTTCTTCCACCTGTTATAATTTTAATTCCATCTGTGTGGTCAGCTACTTGCCCTGCTGGTGAGACCCTCTGTGTACCAACAGCCTCACACTCACAGCTCTCTCAGCTCCAGTCCTGCCTGTGCCACGGCAGCACTGTACCTGTCAAGTTCACCAAGGATCTCTTCTTGTCTCTCGAGCTCTTCTAAGCGGGCCCAGAGTTCCTCCTCTGACTGAAAACAGCCCGTTGGTTTTGTATCACTTCCATTTGCTGGAAAATCTACCTCAAAAACATTTGATACTTTTGGCTTTGAATGAGGTTTGTGAGCAGTTCGGTATTTTCCTGTGTAATAAAAAATAAGATGCAATTACTAAGGCGACTGACTGAAAAATCCAACAAAAAAACATTTGAGTGGTAGGGAAAAACCCATGAAGGAACTAAGGAATATGGGCAGAACATTTCCCATTTCGAATTATTGTTTAACTGTTTAAGTGAAACTGTCAATGAACCAGAGCACCAGCACAGGGTAATAGTCTCCGGATGTTACTGAAATATCAAGGCAAAGCACAGATGTTTATTTACAAAGCAGGAGACACTGATCCTGTGACAGTTTTATTACAATGTGGGGTTTTTTAACTCTTGTGCCAAGCAGTAGATTTTGATTTGATCTGATACATACAAGTATGTGAATGTGACGGATGCTCACTGTCCCATTAACAGCAGGTTTTATTAACTGGGAAAACAAACCTGGTTTATTCTTTTTTTTTGCTCATTTTTAACAGTCACTCACATTTAAAGAGCAGGGTCTTTTTTTAAATTTACAACGAAGACCATCAAAAATTATCACCAGAAAATCACCTGGAAAATCTGATCAAAATCCAGTCATTATCAATCACTTGTTTAATGAAAAAGACCCACTCTGAAAATCATACAAAAACCTGCCTTTCAGAAATCATAAACATAAACCCCATTTAAAGCCGCAGAGGTGACCTGAGATACACACCTGTGAGCAAATGGCAGTCAGTGACAAGTTCTTGCTGGCATTTAAAAGCTTTTCTCCCCGGTAGAACAGTGCATCCACTGAGGACGGGGAATACCTTTTCCTGTTTGAGTGCTGTCTGGCACATGGGGAACAAACCCTAATGCCTCACCAGCCCTGTCGGGGTGAAGGGCAGGCCTGTGTGTTCGAGCCCTTTTCCCCAAGAGCAGCACTCCCAGGGGCACTGCCTGTTTCTGAGAGCTCCCAGGCAGGCTCCCAAGGGAAGCTCCCCGCCCTCTGCCCACCACCACCATCCTGCACCTCTTCCCAAGAGTCAGGACCCATCCCCTCCTTCCACTGCCACCAATGCAGTGGGACTCAGTGGCTCTTCATGAAACTGCTTTGTGCTTCCAATCAACAACGGTACAATGTCTTCGTTACTCAGCATCTTTTGTGTTTTAAAATCGCTATTAACCAACTGTGCAGCCTTTTTTTTTTAATTTTAAGAACTCATGGCTTAAAGATATCCTTATTCAAATACGTCAGCTTATACTTTAATCCTGAGTTAAATACAACTTCAACAGCAACATTAAAAAGCAAACAGGTGACTGCAAGTAATGCTGGAATGCGCGTCCCGTACTCTTCCATGGGATAGCACTTTTCATCATCTCGTTAAGAAAAGGCTGAATTGTGTTTTAGTGAGATTTGAATATAAATTGAGGTAAGCCAAGCAATCAGAGTAACTTGCGAGGATTTCATTTGCTATAATTACAAAATTAATAAATAAAATTGGAAGGATTAGTTAACAATCTATTTCAATTTGACTGTCAATTCGTGCCCTCCCAGTTTCTGTTACCCTTCAGTATTAACAACCGACTTGACTCACCATGGCTTCCTGAACACCAGCAACTGTTCAACATGCCAGTGATTCTCCCTCCTAATTCAACGCAACTTCTGACAGTTTAGGAAACCAGGTCAGATCAAAAAGACAACAGAGGGACAACCACTTTCTGCTCCAACATCCACCGTGCTCACTCACTGTTACCTCAAAGCACCACCATTACCTTCATCCACTAACCTAAAAAGGGGAAGTAGTAAAATCCAGAAAATGGAGAGGAAGCAAGAAACTTAAGGAAATGCTCAGGATACTCCTGTTTGCCTTCCTCTGAGATCCATTCCCACATGAATGAAACTAATTCTAGGGCTGATGAAGCCCAGCCTAACTCAACCACTTGGTCTCTTAGCTACTTCTCTCTCAGTCACAGTACAGACTGGTGCTGAGAGAAAACACTGGTCATTTCCACTTAGCAGATTTTCAGTAACAGTTAAGAGGGTTTCAGAGGACAAAACAGTGAGGAAGGATGTTTAGGATACAAAAAAAGCTGCACAAATGTTGACCTGGCATGCACAGCATCGTGCTGCATTAACACTGTTATTGTGGGATGCATTTCCTAGAATGTTACTCCTCTTATTTAGCAATGATTTTGCAACAGCATGTACCCGTAGTAGAGACACCCCCTTAATCAGCCTTGGCATATAAAGATTATTTTGATTTATTATAGGAAAATGTAACAGTGAACTGCCCACAGCCCTCTGCCGATCTACTCCTCCTAAAGATGTCCAAGGGATGTTATTTTCAGACTGCAAAATTACTTGTGCCTCCAACTTTGTCCGAGTCCTATCGGGCACTACATAAGACAGCACAGGAATTATCCAATGAATTCCTTAGCACCACTACCTTTGCTTCCCAGTGCTGTCTCCAGCAACATCTGGGAAGCATTTCTGCAGCCTGCTGCAGTGTCTGCTCCCTGCCACTCGTGGAACACCCCAGGATGAGACATTCACACTGTCCCTTGATGGCTCGTCCCTGTCCCTGCTTCATCCCCACCCTGCCGACACCGACCAGATGCTTTCCCCGCCA
>VWZN01006847.1:114711-140940 GCA_013396955.1 Regulus satrapa
ATCATCTCTAACACAGGGTCATCAAAGTCACACTCCAAGGAAACTTTTTTAAGCTAGTTCCTGCCCCAGCACAGCTTCTCTCCATTAATGATACTCATGTGAACACCAGTGCTGCAGCACATGAAATACCTCAAACACCCTCATTATTTATTTTCACAGTATGCAAGTACAGCAGAGTGCCCGGCTCTTCCCATTCTACAGAGGCAAGACAACCACAAAATAGTCCGGCTTAAAAATTTATTTTCAGAGTATTTCTACATATTTTTATTCTTAACTCTCTCTCTGCCCATTAATTTTATATTTAAGTATCTTGCTGGTCTTGGGGCTAATCCTAGAACATTTTAAGTACATGCACAGCTTTCTGGCATACATACAGTTTTTTGGCAACTAATAATAGCTGTAAATGTTTCAGAGATTCCATTTTTTATAATGATAGGCCTTTCAGATAAGGATGTGTGAGAATACAATAATAACCACAAAATTATTACAAAATGCGTCTAAGCAGACAAAAAGAGTTTGTACTTGTACTTAAAAATTAAACCTACTTACTGGCTCACTTCTACAAACAGGTTCTTATCCCTCCTCCCCTTCACACAGACAGGAGAGGGAATTGTATGTGAAACAGTCGAGGCAAAACACAACTACCACCAAGTGTGTGAGATTACTCTCTGGGTTTTATAATATTCAGTATTGTATGTTTTTTTCCGTGATGATATTTCACCCGAAATTCAAATACAATTGCTTAAAAAATGTATTACTTGCAGTAAATAATTTAGAAAGAGATTTATGCATTTTGGAAAAGGCTACTCAAGCAAAGTCCATCCTTTCCCACAAGGAGCACTAAGACAAAGCTCAGACTTTCAGGGTATTTCAAAAGCATTAGCCTTTAAACCACACAGCAAGCTATGTGTCAAATGTGCAGTCATTCTCCATTCCTCCAGGCTGTTTCTAAGAAATAGCTTAAGATTCTTCTCTGAAAAAAGCCCTGCATTTGCACTGCCTCCTGGATGAAATCCCACTACCAAAACAGTATGTGATGCCTCGAGCAGTGCCAGTGCAGACCCAGGGAGGACACAGCTCCTTCCACGTGCGCTCTGGGCCCTGCTCCCCTTACACGAACCACTACATCCTCCTCCATCACAGAGCATCTTTTATTATCACTTAATACACATCAACAACAACCACAGCTTTTTTGGTGTCTAACACACGCTCCAAAGTCCAAATAAAAGAGAAGCAGTGACAGTTTTTCTATAAAACGCTCCCATCTGTGCCTTCAGCTCTTGAAGGTATTCTCAGTACACATACGCGCATACGTAGTTGGGACCAATTTTCCTCTGGTTTTTATTTTACATTCAGAGTAAATGTGATGCTCAGCTGTTTCTTCACCACCGTGAGTGTCTCACTCCCTGCCTGCATATCTAAATATTGTTCAGCAGCCATCCAGGTTACGCTGCTGGAGCACCAGGCTGTGCTGCTGCTTCCCGGACGGGTGCACGCTGGCTTGCTCAACACCGAGCAGTTACACAGTATTTTATTTTAAAATGCTGTACGAGCATTAACTAATCTGCCCAGTGCCCTGCGAGGGAGGTGAGTATAACTCTCTCCTATTTCACAGATGAAGAAACAGACAGTTTAAGTGATGTGCCCCAGGCCACACGGCACGGACAGCTGGGATTACCGCGACGCTCCGGCCCGCGTCCCCAGCCAGCCCGTTGGGCTGCTCACACCAACCCTGCCAGAGGAAAACAAAGGGTCCTGCTTGGCCAAAGCAGAGACCTTCCCTTGGTCAAGCCCCTCAGCAAAGAAGGGGTCTCCTGGAAAAAGGCTCACATGCCTAACCACAGGGCAAGCTCAGGGTCTCGTGTTTGGAACTTGCCACTGGACACTCTAAAAGTCCCCAAAGGAATTCACTGAATTTTGAAAGACACAGGAGCCAGTGAGGAACAAGTCACTACAAACTACGGGGATTTTTATTAATTGAGAACCCTGTAAAAATACTGGTAGAATAAGAGAGGCTCCACAGTCTCCTCCTCTTACTACCCCGTGGTTTAAGCTTCTTAGAGCCTTTTAAGAAGGATTGAACCAGAGGCTGTTGTCCAACTTTGTCACATCCAATAATCTGAGCGAAGTCTGACATGGCTTTCAGGTGAACCCATGTAGTTCCTATTTACATGTCTCAGCTAAACCACTTGGAAAGACAGTTCAGTGCCACAGCCCCCCAGAGCCTCTGGGACTGTTCTCCTGGACCACCAAAAGGAAAAGGTACTCAAACCAAAAATCACGACAAGTAGATTTCCTCTGCACAGGAGCCTTTCATATTTACAGGCAGAAAGATTTCTTTACATTTAGATCACTCTTTCCCAGCTCCTTTATTAGGCTGAAAGGACTTGACTGGATTTCCTTATACCATGATTAGTCATTTTTAAGAAGCCGCCCTCTGCTTGCTACAAATACACTGGTAGAGGAAAAAAAATAATTGGGGAACACATTTCATATTGTTGAAATGAAGTCCAGCGAAGCCAGATTTTACACGACATGACAACGTACTAATGCCAAACTGACACAAATTCTCATCTATGCGTTTTGGCTTTAATGGGTTAATTAGCTTGGTTGGATACAAATTTTAATTATCTGAGTTTGACATTAATGTCCTTGGAGTGTTGTCTATAAGGATTTGGGGAATCGTAGACATTATTTTAGTTACTTCTGGAAACTGTGTGTTACACTGGGATTTAAATAGTAAGAACAGACAAGAATAGTGAGAACAGGTTGATCTATTTTGAAAAGTCAGACTTTGTGAAACAGGACAAACTGAAACGAAGCTGAAGCCTGATGTACCTGGTGTCTTCAGGGAGTCTCATGGATTTAACATGGGAAATAATCTCCTTTGAGGATAGGTGACAGAACAGAAATCTTAGATTAAGTGCAGCAAAGAATTCTGTAGGCAACTGAGATTTAGAGCAAAGATCTTCTTGCTGCCTAACACAGCCTCTCATGTAGAAGATAACCAGTCTTAAACACAGTTATTTATACACAGAGTGTTGAAACAGGCCAGGAACAACCACCTACCCCAGTTCACTGACTGCAGCTCAGCTCTTCCAGAGCCAGAACCAGGAGGTACAACCTGAAGGCAGAACCTCAGTGGTTCATACTCTCACCATGGAAATTACGGGCATTTTAAGTGCATTACTTATTTTCTTACTTTTTAGGGTTTTCCTAAGTAGATCAATCACCTGGGGATTTTTGAATGTATTTTCATAAATAGATATTTAATCAGCAACGGAATTTTTTGTAGCCAATACTTTTCCAACAAAATATCACAGGTTACTTGAAACAAGAAAAAAGAAAGCAGTACCTACTAGAAGCTTTTCAAAACACCCTTCTCTGTTTTTCTATTCTTTTCTGTTCATTTTTCTAGAAGTAGATTTAAAAGTGAAAAGAGAATCCTGATGACTTTTTGTATATATGGATTTAAGCTCTTTTTGCTTGCAACAAGACATGTAAATTCATTCCTTATAAAAGCAATTGCACCAGTTCTTTAAAATGCAATGCAACCCATTGTGCAGTAGCTTTTCACCCTTTAAAGACAATTTTCACTTTGTTTTCCATGTTCCCTTGGTACCAAAACCAAAGTCTTTTGGATTTTCTTCTGTAAAAATTTGTACAGGCAATTTGGCTTTAGGAACAGTAAGTAAATGCAATGCATTTCTCTTTTAGGTTCACACACCTATGTAATTGCTAGAATTATCTGAATACATTTAAATTCCTCCTAAACGAAGGAGGGTGGCATTCAGACAACTCCTCTGTTGCCCAGTAAGAATCATAAAAAAGGTAAGGGCTTATTTGAATCACAGTATGTAACTTACAGAAAGGAGTCTATTCTCCTTACTTTGCTCCAGTGTGTTCTGGTTAAAATACCCAGACTGTGGTCCTGTGAGAAGCCAAACACCTCCTGGGAACTGCAGAGCAAATTTAGAGCACTTAGCACTGCATCGAATCAGCTCCGAACTTAACAAGGGTAAGGAAGGAACGGAGGGAGGTTATCAAACTAAGAAGTGATAATCGCAAAAAATGGTCAAAAAAAGTTTAAAACCACAGCAGAACAGAATTCTCTGCTGTGCAGAGAGAGAGCAGGATTTATTTTTTTTAATATAAAAAAAGCAAAACCTGAATCTTTTTGTAGCATTGCCTGCGCTTTTTGTTCTTAAACCCAAAAACTGTGAGTAGACAAGTTCTTGTTACATTATTTAGAATATCAGGGAAGATATTTTTACCCTTGGATAAAACATTAAAACCTCTAAAGGCCTCCCTCATTCACAGATGGGAAATGGAAAGCCTTCCTATCATGTATTTTGGAGACAAAACCTTTTTTTCTGGAAATGCTGATAAGGAACAAATTCAAACTGGTCCTCATCCACCCGGATCATCTCATTAAAACAATGGTATCTTTTAAACCCTGTATCCTGAGCTATCGGTCAATTTTGATTGACACAAATATTTGTATTAGGGGTTACACACTGCAATTTACAATTGGGGACTATCACAATACTGTATGTTAATGTAATCAGTATTTTCATTTCATGAATTCATTTGCAGCATGACACTGCAAGGGTATTCTTACATATACTGAAGACACAATTGCTAAGTAGTTCAACAATTCTCCTTTAAGTGGGATTTTTTTTTTATCTGATAAATTTTTAACACAATAAAACCACTCCTAGTTCTGTGTGCATGTTTTAATTTCCCACCTTTTAAAATGTTTAGACACTTGGAATACCTAGCATACTGAATTAATCCACAAATATTTACAAGAAAAATCTATTTAATTTCTTTCTATAGTAACTACCACAGGGACTATTGTAATGAAAAATTTCCCATCTTAAAGAATTAATGCGATTACTGATATAGAGAAGAAATGTAATTTATATCATCACAAACACGTAAAAGATATAATCCCATATTCACAAAAAGAATCTTTATTCCCTCTTTGAATTCTGAAACAATACAGTCTTGCCTTGAGGAGAACAGAAATATTATGAAGTACCTTAAGCAAGATAATTGTAGGAGAAAAAAAGTACAATTGCATTATTGTTGTGCTAAACTGTGACATACTTAAAAAGCTAATTTCTTTTATTTTAATGGAATTTGGTGTGCATATCCTTTAATCTGCTTCACTATTTCTTCACATTTTTACACGCAAACACACGTGTGAAGTGTTTCCCATTATCTGTATTACCTGGTTTAATGAACTGCAATGAATTTAAAACAATTAAAAATATACTTGGCAATTCTATAAACTTCACTCTATATATTAACTATTTTGGAACTAAGTATCTAGAATGTCACAAAAACACACAGCAAATTAAAGACCTACTGCAACTCAAATATTATTCAAGAAGACATGATCAATATTTGATGAAAAAGTAACATTTGACATGAGTGACTGTCCCAAATTTTACCAAATACATATCAACCAATCACAGTGCTGAACAATTTGCATCTAAATCAAAAGCTAAGCAAACAGAAATGTATCCCCAAAATAGGGCTTTCTACAGCTATGTCAGCTAAAGTGCATTTAAAATTCAGTACAGTCACCCTTCAATTATTCCTTTCAATTAAATAAATTTTAACCTAGAAATTAATCTACTGTGGCTGGGCATTTCTCTATTCCACAGAAGCAAACATTTTTTCACTCATTCTCCTTCAAAAAGCAAATTTAACAAAACTACTAAGACAAAAAGGATGACCTAATTAGTACTAAGTAATATTTAAAGCTTTTATATATAGTACACTCTTACTGCTACCCCTAACTTCCAAGGCTTTATACTCACTGATATTGTTTGATTTATCTGGCACTACTGCTGCTTAAGCATGCAAATCCTCCATTCTTGTATGCATCCAACATACACAGAAGGAGTCCAACTGCAGAGAACATGTCCTGTGAGCTTTGATTAAATTACCTGTCAGGCACTGGGGTGCTCCAAGGCCAGCAGGGACAGCCCTGGTGACCAGAGGTCCCCAACACACAGACCCACATAGGAGCCAAAGGCAAGAAGGAAAGCTTCCCAGCAAGGAAGAACACTCAAAATGCTTCTAGGAATCTCTAACCCTTTTCTACCTGACAGACAGTCCCCCTAGAAAACTCGAACCCCTGATGCTCTCCCGTTCCTCACCATTCAGCAGAGTGAAACACGAGAGATGACATGAGTAGAAAAAGTCTGGTATTTATTTCCTTATAGTCCCAGCTCCTGTTACAGCACTGAATTACAAGGGCTCTTTGAATGAGGTTTGTTTCAGTTATCAGAACAGATCTGACCAGCTAGTTATGAAAAAAACATCCATTCAAATTAAACAGAGTAATATTGGATAAAAAGATGTAGGTCACTAAAGAAACAAACCATCAACAAATACAGACAGGTTTATTTCAGCACGAGCCTCTCTTTGCTCTGCTCAGACCCCAATTCCTGTATATCAAAGCCTGTAAGCACACACTGGCCTTAAAAAAGCTTTGCCCTGTTAGAATCCCTCTGCCTGGCCCGCAGGACGCTGGGCACTGCTGGCAGGGTAATCCCCCGCAGGGAGCCTGCCCTCCTTTCCAGTGTGCCACCTGCTCTTGCAATTTATGCCCAAAACAAAAAGATGATGCTCAAAAAATCAAATCACGTTGTGTCAACGTGGTGATAATGCCCGACCCACACCACCCCCTACAGTGCACTCCCAAAACGCCACTGAAAGTGGAATTCACACCTATGAAAGTAACTACAGTGCAATAAACACACAAAAGAGACTTCGAAGTAATCACTGCCAAACATCAGTCCTGCAAATTTGTGCCACAAGTGGCCAATTCATAGTTCATAGCAATGGACTACAGGTCTTTCATATACATAACTTTTTTCCTTAGAACACACTAATAAAATTTACAATATTCTTCTCTAAGTTGCATTCATTTAGCATGAAAATTATTTAAAGAGTTTAAGTCAGTTACATTTTTTAAGGGAATAAAGTGTATCTAGGAAAGAAGTAGCCTTTTCCAGAATCATATGTACTAATATGTTTTTTACCGCCTAAAACTGAGAGCAGTCCTTAAAAAAAAAAGTTTTTAGTTAATACCAGTGTTTTGGAGCCTCCCACTGGCAGCCATCACACAGCTGAAGTGAACTATGAGCTGAATGGAGGGTTTATATCCAGCACCAATTACTATTTTGCTTTGAAAGAAATTAGTATTTCTGAGCTCATATTTTAAATGCAATTTAAAAGATCATAAAGGAAAGAATCCAGCATTTATTGTGTGTCTCCCAGCAGACTACTTAATGTTCAAACATCTACTATGCAAAGGTCAAATGATTTCACTGAATGTAACGGTGACAAAAGTATTCTGCAGCACTGAAAAATATATCTGATGATCAAGGAAAAGATCTGGACCCGAGATCTCACAAGAGTCACAATAAATAATGTAGATTCAGTTCAGTAAGAAAGAAAATTGCAAAGTTGTGTCAGGAGAACCAGATTAAGAAAGATAATAGGTAAAATACAAATTACATACTTTTGGCAACACTCTTCATAAAGGAGTATTTTAAAGTAATACAGAGAATGAATTTTTATAAAAAAATCCTCATTACAGTTTTGTAAAAAAAACTCTTTTTACATAAATACTGCCTGCACAGAATTGGAAAAAAAAGCTTATTCAGATGGGGAACCTCTAGGGTATTCTGCTGCAGGCAGAAATATGGATAACTGCAGTCAAACAAAAATCCAGGGTAAATAGTTGTGGTAGTTGTAATATACACAGGGCAAAGCTGCAGTGAGCACTCACTGAGAAACAGGACAGTGTACAGGTAACCCAGTATAAAAAAAATCACCTTTAATGCTTGTCTGCAGCAAACAACAAAGGCTAAAAGGCACCAATTTATCTTCCATTTTGTTGGGGTTTTCTTCCTTGACATTTACATTAAATATTTTAGGTTCTACTTCTTTCTCTAACATAAAGAGGTTTCAAAATACCCACACACAGCTCTTGCTGGAGGTGCTGGCTCTTCAAAGCCAAGATCTCTTCAGCAGCTACAAAGAGCTGGAAACCAACCCAGGAACTGCCTATCTGCACCTGTGATGATGGAAAACTACATGGCAAAATGGTGGTGATCAACTGGATCTGGGGAAATCCAGGAGATCACTCCACACCCTCAAGGGCAGGAGGCAGAAATGCAGCTGAGCAGCAAGTATAAAAACCGACCAGCAGAAGTAAAGTGTGTGTAGAGAGAGGGGGAAAAAAAATGGAAAACTACATGGCAAAAAAAAAAAAACCAAAAAAAACCAAAACAAACAATTTTTTTTTTTTTTAATACTTAAATCAAAGAAGAAATAACAAACAAGACAAGGGAACAAAATATAGGGAATAAGGTAACTAAGAGCAAAAGCACTAGGCAGTGTACACCTGTCCACTATCTGGAAGAGAACACAGCATTTTTTACATTAAAAAAGTGAAAGTGTTTTTTTTCCTTGGTTTCTTTTTCTAATTAGACATATCCAATCAAGTGTCCAGCAAGGATGGAGGATAAGGGGCTAAACTAATATTACACCAGAATGGGACTTCTCTTTGTGAGCTCACAAAAAGAAAAACAAGACAACAGCGTAGATGTCACTGATTTTATATATTAATGCAAGGTACGTAATTTTAGCTATTAAACTATGTTCAGGAACATACATACGTTTTTTTCTGTGCTCAACCAGCTCAATAGCCTGCTTTGCTGAGCATTTTGAAAACCAGTTGTCCCCCAGCAGAACAGTGATCTCATTGGTGTGGACAAGCTTTCCTGGCATGAAGGCAAGAGGACCAAAAGGTACCTGTCAAAGACACAGACATCACTAATGAAAATAAAACTCAGGCTGTCATACATGTCCTAGTTTTCATTAAAAAGTAAAACACAGATTTTTTAAAAATTAAAATTCTACAGCATCTATTTAGTGACTAACCCATCATATTCAATTGACCAGATCCATTTGAATTTAGTTTTGTACTTAGAAAATCTGAAAACTTGAATTTTACCAGACTTTTTCTGTGACATAGAACTATAGTACAGCTGAATCCTCACTTGGAAAACAAATATGCTTCATCTGCACATACAAACTTTGATAATATAAATTATTTGAGGTATTTGCAGACTACATTAATTTCCTAATAAAAGCCAGATTAGCTTTGCTATTTTTTTTTTTTTTAATACTTAAATAGGTATGATCAACTCAAAGATGAGTTGTTCTTCTCGGAATCTGTCTTGCTAATAGTAAGTACCCAAAAACTCCAGGGTAAGACACTGGAGCTCCCAGCAGGACCACAGACTGTGTTGAATCTCACTTTGCTGGGTCATCCATCAGGCTGCAAACCTCAACCTCCCAGGGATGCTCCACAAGCAACTCTCACCCTCTGACTTCTCTCCAGGCACAAGGACAATAAATGCAGGACACTTCAGGCAGGAGCACATAGGTGACAAACACATTTTAGAACCTTCCATCTGCTTCCTAAAAGGTGAATCCCTCATTTTAACATGCATTGCAACATCCAGGACACTGCTTTTATGATTTAAGACATCTTCCACTGCCCAAATTTTACTATCAAGTGTTTGGGCAAGTCCTCTGGGTCAGGAGGAGCCTTGGCCACCCCTGCCCTTGTCCCCTACACCAGCCCTGGCATTCTGACCCCCAGGCCCACTGTCACCTGCCTGGCTGCCCCTGGGCTTCAATTGGAAGAAATCAGGAGACTAAAATCCAACTAGATCTAAAATGGAGGTGGCATGAAGAAACCACATCCACATGAAGTCTCTCTCTTTTCAGGGTAAGGAGAGATCTAGCTCAGACAGTTTGTATCAGCTCCCTCTACTTGATTCTTCTGCCTCCTTCCTCAGTTCCTCAGCACAGCCACTCGCTTCCTCACTGTGTTTGTGCTGAAGCAGAGCACTTGGCCCAGTGGATCTGTCTCCCTGGAAAGCAATCTTCCCTCTCTTCCATACCCAGGAGGGTCCCAGTGCTGGAAACAGTTCTCCAGCAGGCAAGACCCTGATATTAAGACTATGCAGAATGTTCTTTTCCTACATGTGTGCCCTCCCTGACTTGATTCTAAAGTAGCAGACTGCAAGAATTGCCTGTTCACTCTTCCCCCCAAAATGAGGAAAGCAAAATTAAAAGCATATGAAAATATTTGGCTAACAGGATAGGAACTGTTTCTATACATTTAAAGTAACAGACATGAGTTAACATTGCTGCTTCAACCAAGAATAACCCCTATCTAGCTTTCTTTAAAAATAGGAGAGTTTCTATGTTTCAAAACAACACAATCTTTATGCTTTATTTACATCATGTGGCCACACATACACACATGACGAATGGACTGCACACATAAAATCCAGAGCTGAATTACCAGCACAGCAAAGGGAAACCCTCCCTTTTCCCACATGGAGCAGTGTACTTCAATATTCTCTTACTAAAAAAGCCCAACTCTGCACCTTAGCCAGGCTGCCAAGGAAGGCAGTAGACAGGCACCGAGTGCTGAAATCAGCCACTCAGTTATGTGCAGGACAAATTCCCTGCCTTCAAGGATGTTGAATGAGTTGAGCCTGATAAGGGAGGAGGAAAAAAAGAGAAAGAGAAGCCAATTTTCAAAATTTTGGTGAGCACAAGCCAACGAGGCAAATTTTACACAGGGAGCTGTGCAGTTGTTAGGGAAGATTCAGAGCACCAGAAAAGATCGCTATGTCAATGGCAAGATTGGTGGAACAAAAATTAGCAGCACCTTTTTTATGTAAAAATCAATGTTCTAGGGTTTATTTCCATGAATCAGGAAATACTACAGCCACTTTCTTCTCAGGAAATGACTAAGTACCGTAATTCAGTCATAATTATCGTTTTCTATACAATAGATTTACATATCAAACATGTCAGGTTTTGTGTTAAGCATTTATGTCATCAGCTTTCAGTTGTCAGTAACACTGTAATTTATAACGGATTTCAAATAAAAGAGAAAGAAACAAAAGCAAAGGTTTAACTATTATGATAATAAATGTGACATTACAAAGTACTGGCAACCTGAGTAACACCTCACCCCCAGTGCAGGCAGCCCAGGTTTTAACAGTTTTAGCCCATTTTCTTGTGTGACCTCTGCCATGTACGTACCATGATATCATAGGACAACTTGTCAGGCAATGTCTGGAGTCGTTCCTGAAGAGCCTCATAATCACTCTCCACCTTCTTCCTGTTGACAAAATTCAAGCTGATTCAATTTCACAGCTAAAGTAAAGAGTTAATGGTTTTCTGCTAGTAAATCAAAAACACACCAAAAATACAGGAAAATGAGCTGTTTTACTCTAACACATACAGCTGATAGATTAACAACTCATTTATAAAAGACATGGGGTGACAAACATAATAGCTAGATTATTTTCTAATAATGTGTATTAAGATAGGTACATGATTACTTTAGATTGTGCACATCTCGTTCAGAATTAGAATTTTTCATGGTGCAAAAAAGCAGTTGTTTCACTAGGATTTGGAGTACCTCACTCCATGTTCAACTCCAAGTTATAACACCACCAATATTTAGAAAAAGAACTGAAAATCCAGTTTATGCTTTGTAAGAGGCAAATTCTTCAAACTATCATTTGCAATACCTAGCTCATATATTGACCTTGGATAAGCTGACATAAATGAACAAAATTTTAATTAATTCTGATTCTCCCATGAACTTTTTGTTCCTACCAAGAGTCAACACTCCTGAAAGATGTTGGATTCACCAGGATTCTGTCACATCTTCAAGCCCAGACAAGGGACAAGCATCCCTTCTGACACTTCTGTACCTGAATTGTAAAAAAGGCTCATGCTATGTGTTGCTACCCAGGACAGAAATGGTTTAGTGAACTGGGACAAGGTATTTATTCCCCTGGCAGATACCTGGCTTTTCAGAGGACTCTGCAAGACAGCATTTCAGTGGCTGCAGGGACTTTACTCTGTGTGCAGAACAAGCAACTACACTCCCTCCAAAAAAGCCTTTTAAAAAGGCATTCTTAAATACCTAAATTTGTCTGGAAAAAGTCTTTCAATGGACAGCTGCCATGCTAAAGATGGTCAGAAATCAGCTCCTGCATGAAGTAGCTGGCATATAAATGCCAGGTTTGATGATATTGTTTGCTTGTACTTCAAAACAATAAACATATATGGCAGTAAATTCCGCAATAAAAGGCGACTGAAAGATCAGAGCAGCACACTTAACAACGCTGACCCAAGATGCAAATTACAGGTTTTTTTGAGGATGATTCAGGAAAGCAATCTATAAATGTGCTGAAAAATGAATGTCATAGTTGATAACACAACTCTCAAAATATTACCATTGATTTTCTTGGATTCATAAGCAGAGTGAAATCTTTTTCAGCATTCATTTTGAAAAACTGTTTGACACTCTTACATTTTGACTCATTTGCTTCACAGCTGAACTCTGGTGTAACCACCCTACTTAATACCTATTTTAAGTTGTTTAACTCATCCTGGAAAAAAAAAAAAATCAGGTTTTCTTGCCACTTGGACGTTAAAAACATAGTCTACATAACTGATTTACAAAAGATGCTTGCTGCTGCTTTGCTCTGACAGCAGATTTCTCCCAGACATTTCAGGCAAGTCTTTCTGTCCGTTGCCCACATCAGAGTGAAAACATAATTCACTTCCTTCAAAGAGGAAGGACAAACTCATGAATCTTAGCAAAATGCACTGAGATGTTTTGGGGGAGGAAGGAATATAATGAAAACTTGGTGTCAACAATAACAAACAATTACTTAATGCTATTTACAGAACCCAGCCTTCGCCTTGGAGAGATCTGGATTTGAGAAATGGACTCCAAGCAGCCACTGAAAAACAAGGCCTGGCACATGTCTCACTGCAGGACAGGACTGCATGGGCAGAGCCTGGCACGACAATCCCCCACTCACAGCAGGATTAAACATTCCCATCATTTCACAGCTGAAAGTCACTCAACATTTCTTCATTAACCTGAAAAGAAGACACTGTCTTTAAGGTCCGACTGCTGCGTGTTACTGAATAATCTGATCAGGCTCCAGGAGAAACCACTTGCCACAGAAGCTGTGCTCCTTTAGAAGCAAAGCACCCTGATTTTTGTACTGGGACTGCTGCCCTTTGCTGAGCAAACCTCCACCATGGCAACCTCTGAAAGTGGGGTCACATCCTGAACTGGACCATGCAGATGAAGAAAATTTAAACTGATCCTTTTAAATAATTGGCCTGAAACAGCATTAGTTAAGGAAGGAAGCTCCCTCTTGGTGGATATCTGAAGCTATCTCAAGCCCTGGGGTGTGCCAGTGCTACAGTCTGCCACGACAGGCAGTGAAGAACCAAAGGGAACAGGGAGGAAGAACACTGGGACTCCAGCTATGAACACGTCCCTAGAAGGGGAAACGCATGTCTAGCTATTAATCCCATACCCAAGCCATTACTGGATTCATGGCTTTAGAAATATACTTCAAAAAGTGCACTGAAAAATGGAAAAGAAAATAATTTAATGGAAATATATTGAAGCTCAGCATTTTAAAACCCTATTGTTATTCACCCAATTCTATTTAACATTCTTCTGTGTCACTGACTACTTAAAAGGTCTTATATGAACAAATTATTCAGTTGAAACAAGAGCACTCATCTCTTGCACAATCAAGACCTAAATAAGAATACTAAATTTTAATTTTTTTTAAATGAAGTAAAGATTGTATGGATGCAAAAGAAACTGTTTTTCTATATAAAAGGGGCCAGTAAGTTATTTTCTTCATTAGAGGTTCTGTGCCCAAAACCCCCAAGTTCATGGGGTCACTGCCAGAGTTTGCACAAAAACAAACACAGGAGCAACTCCTTCCGCAGCCAGCACTCCCCAGGCCACTCCACAAACCTCGGCCGTTGTAAAAAGGAAAATAATTGTCACAAGTCTCCAAACTTTAAAAAATCTTCTCCAATTTTACAGCTTTCAGCCAAGTAGTTTATTTCTGAAAAACACTGTCTCTGAGTGGAAGAATGCACATAGAGAATTTCACATGGGAGCCAGCAGGCACAGACACTGCAAAGCTCCTGAGAAAGTACATGAGCTGGAGATATTCTGCCTGCCTTTACCACAGCAGCACCAGTAGGCACTTCAATATTTCCCTTATTGAAAATTAATGCAGCCTCTGAATTTTAAACATAAATGAAACATATTAGTTTTAGATTATTTTTGCGAGCCAATAGTCAGAATTTAATATGATGATGTGTATAGATTGCCTTGATTTTTTTCCTCTTATCCAGCGCTTGCAGCCTATGTGCATTTAAACTAAAAACATTTGATACACACTAAATATAAATTATTTGCTTGGAGATCTTTCAGGCATGAAGAAAAAGCCTCTTAAAATAAATTTAAAATATTATATGCTTGATGGTGTATAACCAAAGGTTTAATCTCACCACTAAAGGGGCAGTTGCTGTGATTCTGCAATAACCCTGCAGACAATAATCAAGACAGCTCCTGTTGTTCTCTCAGTAAAATCATGGTAAACACAGCATGGATATATCGTCATTTGATATCTGTAAGATCAACTGTTATATCTCACAGTAACTCATAATATAAGATTTTATTCCCCATTAAATGTACATTTTCCTCAGATGCCATCCAAAACTATTATTTACTAGGTATGTTTTCTATTAACCACAGATTGCCAACAGAGAAAAAAAATGCACAGAGTTTTTTTTTTTAATATAACAAACACCCTTTATTTTAAGTATTAAAAACTAAGCTTTAGCAGCTATGTCACTTGAGGGGGGGGATAACAGTGAGACATTACTTTCCACATTGTTTCAGCACATGGAATTTCCCTACTTGCTCCATAGTTAGAAAACAACAGTAATTCTACCCTGGGAGCACCTTTTCACCATTGAGGCATTCATCCAACAACGTTACTTGGGCAAAAATGACAAATGAGGTAGGTTTTTAAGGCAGAAGTATAAACATTAAGGCTCACTGTATTTGTGATTTAATTATACCAGTGAGAAATAAATATATTTTAAGGAGAGTACATTGCAACAATTCCGAGCCGTAACTAAATATAATCCCCAAAACAGGCTAGCAGGATTTGACTCTCATCAGAATAAACAGCAATACTTTACTAAAACATAACTAGGTTACTCATCAGTATTTTAGACATGTAGACTTTTTTACTTACCAGTGCTGGATCTTTTCTCGGCAGCCAGTGACCACCTGTCATTAAAACAGATAACTACTCATGAAAAAAACAAGGCTAAGCACACAGCTGCAATGTCAATGCATCAGCAACTAGAACAGGGGCTTTACAGATTTGGTGCTGTCTCCATCCCCATTTTTATTTGTCAGGGCAAAGGCGTGTGAATGGTCGTTCTTAAGCAGCACACTTTATCACAGGCTAATGCAGAGTGATAACCACAGAAAAAAATTACAGCTTTTCACTTCTTATTTTGGTACAATACCTGCTCCATAACTATTACGTGACACACGATCTGAGATAAGTAGCAGTTTGTGCAATCTGCCGATCTATTTTCAGTGTTACATGTTTGCAGAATAAGAAAACAACATAAATTATAACTAGACATCAATGTAACTCCCAAACTCAGTCATTAAAAAGCAAAACAAATGAATCTCCCAGCACCCAAAACATTTTTCCTCTATCAGTACATCAACAAATGTTTCCGCCGGCCACTTTTAACTTGAAAAAGCACAAATTAACTTTGTGCTGTGTAGATACATGGATCTTTAACACCACCATGGGCTGCTGGCTTCTCTTCTTTCTGGGTGTCAAAAAAGGTACGTTTTAATATAAATATCTCACTTACTTCCTTATGCCATAGGCTTTCCCAAGAGATACAAAAGAATTTACAAAATAAAGTACATTGCTAAATTAAATACTTTTACCTTTTTAAACTGCAATTTCTTAGACTATATATATATAGCAAACAGGCAGGATGCTGAAACCTGTGACCTTCTCTGCCACAATTACATGGAGATTTTGTCTTTCAAAACATATTCTGATCTCTGAATAATAGTTACCAAAAATACAACACTAACAATTTCATTCAATTATATGAAATGCAATGAAGCCATGAGGCAGTTAAATATGTCTAGACAGCTTCTCAATATAAGCATTTTCTAGATTTTTTTTTTACAAATTTCGTTTTTCCTATAGCCAAAATAATGCTAACATTTGAAAGCAATTAATGAGAAAATTTGCAGAGAAAACAATAACATACATTCAAGTACCACTGAAATCACTGGAGCAGATAATTCTTTCTTTTTTTTCCCAAACAACAGAATGAAAGACAATTTTTTTTTTTCAGTTAGCATATGTGCAGCTTTTGCACAACAGATCTCTCAGACCCTGCACTTCCTACCCGTGTAGGAGTAAAATAAAAAAAATGGGACTACTCTGTGAGCTAATAATTCTTTAAACAGAGCAAAGTTCTTAAATGAAAAGGATCAGCTTTACATTTGTGGTTACGTTATTTCATAATCCATCAGGAAAGTCAGCCAGGTAGCTCATCCCACATAAGCCAAGTTTAAATTTATCATTTGCTTTAAACTCCTACAAATCAAATGCCTAGCAAAATATCTTCCTTAATGTGCAAGCCAACTATTTTTAAGCTTGAGAGTAAATACACAGACTTGCAGAGGACGTTGAGCCAGAATTCATACTATTAATACGAAGCCCATTTTAAGAGTAAAGTTTCTGCAGAAGACATAAATTGTCTGGTAACGAAGCTAATGCACACTAGAGCCCATCACTAACAAGCCAAGGAGTCCAGGCCTCTTCTATCCACATCCTTCATCCTTTCCCATTTGGCAGTGACTGGGAAGTACACAACCTAATTTAGCATACAAAAATGTTTACGAAATCCTTGAAGAAAGTTTCAATTTAATTGCCCCATTACAGATGAAGATGGAAAAGACAGGAAGCTTTCCATTCCCAATACATGACTTTCCACGCATGAAGTGAGCTGAAAGCACAAAAAGAAAAGCCCTGCAAACCATAAGAGCAGCATGTTCATTAACCTCTACATGATAATCCTTTCGTAGCTGCATATTAACTAGTTACATATTCATAATCATTTACATTATTTAGAGGACCTTCTATGAAAATTTCCAGGCTATATCCATTAGCCACAATGTTAAAGGTTACAGAAGATAGTCTACTTAATGTTTCCATGGAAGCTTTTTTTAATTAGTAAATATGTAAATTGGGCACATATGCTTTTTATGTTTTTAAAAAATAGTCCATCAGTAAAACAGCATAGGGGCATATGCTGTTTCCATCACCCTTTATCCCCCTTAAAAAAAAAAAAAAGAGAGAAAAATCAATAACACCAATCAATTTTAATTTAATTCTTCTTCTTTGATATAATCTCTCTTGAAGGGATACCAAAGGGTGGAACCAACAACAAACCTTTTCATTTCAGTGGCCAGCATAAAATGAGACCTTTTACAGAAGTGCTAAAATATACCACCTTAAAAATGTTGCAGGCTGCACTTCTGGAACTGAAATCTATTAAAATAATAGAAAGAATAAATATTGAAAAACAGATGGAGATCAATTATGTATATGACCTTTATTAGGTCAGCCCCACTGTTTGGATAACAACTGGTCTTATCAGAGCAAAGAAACAAAAATAGATAAATATATAAACAAATCTTTGATTCTTTGCCTTTAATCAAACACAGGAAAATAATCAGTCTATCTTCCACACATAATTTATATCCAGAGTTACAATTAAAGAATGAAAAACCCTTTTAAGGTAAATAAAATAAATGACCTGCCTGTTTGCTCACTTGAGTTCAATTTACCTGGACAGCTAGTACCACCAGGTACGCCTTACTTTTACAATATCACGGTGAAGTGGTATCAACAAACTACGAATTCTCCCCTTTTAGGCATAAAAATGTATGAGTTTGTGAATGCACGTGGTTATCAATGGCTTATCTGCATACTAAAATATTTATTAAATTAGTCTTCCAACAGACTTAACATTTGATCTGGTTAAAACAGAATCCACTGTCAGAAAACATATTCCATGACCTTAAAAAAAAGCAAATAGGCAAATAACTCGTCTCCTTCCTTCCCACCACCAACAAGTTGTTGAAGAGCAGTGCTTCTCAAGCCCCTGACCCACCAGAAGCACAGCTGGCAGCTCCACGAGCAGCCCTTGGGGACAGGGGCAAGGCCATCCCTGCACACCTAGAATAAGCCAAGGTGTAATTCCTGCAGGATTAAACCCAAACCCTCACAGCGGTCTACGTGCTTGTTCTGCTCTCACTGCTACGTGCCTGACTATTTCTAGGGATGCCTGCGCTGCTGCTGTTAGGGAATCCCTGGTTTGTAGGTGTCACACGCAGCAGAGCACGAGGATCAGCTCTAGACCTGTGATCAGGCCCCAGGTGTCCCCAGTTCCACCGCGCCAGGGTGATCCCAGGGCATGCTGCAGGCTAATGACTCTAAATCACCCCCAGGCATCATCCAGCCTAGGACTCCATTAGCTGACCAAAGACAAGAATTCCCTCTGTCTGCAACACATTCTCCTTTCCCAGTCTATTTATAGGCTACCTTCTCCAAGATCTTGCATCCAAAGAGTTCAAAATCTCCTCCATGAATTCAAGCGAGCAGCTCTTTGCAAAAGCACTGCCCCGATTCTGCGGGCTAAGGGACAACCACTGATCCTGGTCAGGGAAGCCAGAGCCCGAGCTAACTCAGCAGCCAGGCTCTACAATCACTTCCAAGGTTTCCTTGGCAATGAGGACAGGTGAGAAGGATGCTGCAGCACAGAGCAGATCCTTACCTGTACATGCCATGGGTCTCTAACTTATTCCACATCACCCCAGCAAGTCTTCACCCTCCTGTACAAGGGCACTTCTTTCCTGCAACTTATTTCTCCTAATCTGCTACTTCTGCATGTGCTGCCATTACTAACTGCTGAGTATTATTCTCTGTGGTGCTTCTGATTACCAAAGAGTTCTCCTCTCCATTCCCAGAGCAGGTTATTTTATTCAGGTACTTCTCCAAGGTGGAGGGCACACAAGTGAAGGTTTGTCCCTGCTGAGCAGCTGGGCACTGCCTACAGAGGTGCTGCTGGGTTTAGCACACACAGGGCAATTCTCTCTCATCTCTTCTGAACAGCACTAAGACAAGGCTGCCAAGTCACAACCTTACTTACGTCTCAGCTTGTGAAAACCTGTGAGTAAAACAGCTGATCCTGGCATCATCTGCAGGCAGTTTGGGGTACCAATGCTAAACCTGCTCTGGGCGAGTTGGGCAGTTTATGCTCAAGTCCAGAGAAGTAGAAATTTTTAAGGCAGAAGAAGTAGAAATTCAATGAAAATGATGAAAATAAAAATGTCACATCAAATTAGGAAGCGGTCCTGTGGCTATTTCCACACTTGCAAGTATGAAGGTGGAAATGGGAAGTGTGGCACAAAAGCGAAGTTTCCCTTTAAACAAGCTGCAAGTTAGGCACCTAAGAGGCCAAGCAAGTATCTGCATGCACACTCCAGCATTTTGCTTCAAAACTGTGGCTCACAATCTGGCTGGTCCTCTGAAATTAGAAACTAGGGACACAGATCTAATCCCAGCTCTGAAACTGTTTCTTCTATATGGCCTTGAGCAAATCACAACCTCTCAGTCTACATTTCTTCATCGGCAAAATGGGGATAATAGTATTAACCTACCCACCTCAGAGTGTTTAATGATGATTAATTAATGTGAGAAAAGCACTCTAAAGATGTAAGAGCACTATATAAGTGATAAAGCATTATTTACCACTTGAAAAGTAATCTGAATAAAATCAGATATGCAAGTAATTTGTTTATATGTAGCAATAATATAATTTGTGACTATTTAATCTTGAATTAGTCTCACTTTGAACATCCCTTTCAATCACATTTCCAGTTACTTAGGGAAAATGACAGTATGGAATACTTTTTGTGGAAGCAAAGCAAGTAATGAGGTGGTAATTAAAGTCAGGGTCTAATAAAGTCTAAAACCAATGACTTGCCTTCAGGAGACTGTCCCTGCCATTGGGGATTGTAAAAATATCTCAGTTTCAGCCTAGGTCCTGTTGTTCAGAACCTCCCACCAGTGTATGCTGGTTTCCTGAAATGCAGATCCATGTTTGCAAGGCTCAGGATAAATCCAACATCATTTCCACTACTGAATTCCTTCAGGTGACTCCAACTCTGCATAGTTCTAAATGTTAAATATTCCACATTCAAGTATTTACTGTGATTCACACATGCACATGAGCTGCCTCCATCTGGAAATGTTTGCAGTATCAAAACTCTCTCTGCCAGGCAACTCATGCATGAGATTTCCCTCTTGTACCCCCAAACGCTAAAATTTTAGCCATGAAATTACCAGTTCACAATACCACTTTACATTACAGAACAACACTAATGAGTGGTCAAATATTTAATCATCTCTTGGTAACAAGGATGTAACAAGCTAGGGAAAAAAATAAATATTTAAAATGAATTTTCATTTTTTCCTCTAGGAAACTGCACAGTACTTGCCTAGAACACAGCAATCACTGATGGAGAAAGACAGAATTAACATTTGTACAATTGTTTTTTTCTAGAGCCCCGTTTTCAATCAAAAAATGAAATAAAACTATTAAAAATTCTTCAGTCTGTTGGCACACTGTGATCTAATGCAAAAGGAAGAAAGCATTTTTGAGCTCTCATATTCATTTATTAAATCATATTACTCAAAAACGCTACATTTCAACAAATTATTAACATAAAACCCCCTTTGGGTGTAAAGTTTTGCCTTTTGAAGAAATGTGTTCGGGAAGAATACTGAAGGAAAAGACAGAAAGAAAGAAATCTGAATCGTAGGAAACTTTTCTTCCTAAAGTAAAAAAATCTTAATTAGAAATATAGCCACAATTTTTACCTTTCTTTGCAAGAAAACAAGTGAAGATCTCCTATATTAATTGTGTGCACACCTGCAGTTTTGCAGGAAAAAGTAGTACATAACTATTATTTATCAATAAAGAAATAGCAAGTCCTGACCAAAATTATTTTGCGGAGCTCAAAAAATTCTACACAGCAAAAACCCCAAGGGCAGCAGCGGGATGTCTTCTGCTGAGTGAGCTCCATTAACTCCAAACCAGCTGAAGGGGGGCAAGCGAGGAACAGAGAGCAAGATCTCACCTCCACTGGCAGCAAGCCAGCGCCCGTGTCCCGTAACTTCATCTGGAGACAGAGGTGAGAACTCCAAACTTAAATATTTTAGCTGAGGTCGGGTACACATGTTGGTGTGGTCACACCGTGCCCAGGCACCCAGAGAGCAGCAGAGCAGCACACAACTCCCAGGAGCCAACACCTCAAGCAGGTTTTGCAAGTTTGGATGGAGTTTATGGTGCAACCACTAGGCTGCTAGCAAAACCTAAGCTTAACTGGCTTTAAATTGCCATGAGCTGCCACACCTGCCTCGCAGACGTAGCTGCAGGCTGTGGCCCAGCTTTCAGCCACAGTCCTGAGTAAACCCAGCACCATCCCTCCCTCCCTCAGTCCCACTGCCTCATCCTCCCAACGCCAACGCGATCTGCTGACAGACTTTGTAACCACATTAGGGACCCTCACGGCATGAAAAATAGTCCAGGAAGGAAAAAGGAAAAAGGAAAAAAAAGGCAGAAAGGTCAACAATGAAGTTTAGTCTTAAGCTGGATCCCAGCCTAGTTCAATGAACACTGTCACAAATGTGCCACCCTAAAACTGCTAAAGAACTGAGAGAAGTACACACAAAAAGATTAATGAGTTGTTCAAATTTAAGTCATTTGGACAACTCACATGATTATTACTGAAAATTTTGAGCAAGTGTCTGAGACTGTAGCTCCTGTGCTGCAGCCTATGCTAACAGACAAGAGCAACTCCAGAAGCAGCCCCTGCAGCAGTGTCCCAATGCCCTGAGCACACCGACAGGAAGGCTCAGTGTACCTGCAGCTCGCTCTGAGGGCCTCGAGAGGAAAGTTCCAAGCCAGCAGACCCATCTGCAACACTGGAGGCTCAGACTAAAACAAAATACAATTTTGCAGCTCCAAAGGATGACAGAAGTACTTGTGACAAGGAGCATCCAAATGGACCTCAGAAGACGGGTTAGGAGCTTGACTTATGGAATGGAGACCTGCAAAGATACTGAAGATGATTCCCAAATGGTAGCCTGGTCACTGCATCTACTCACAGCATCTGCAGACGGCTGTGAGAGCAGCACAATGCTGGAACATTTGCATTTGGTGCATATAATCTCATCTACACATTTGAGTTACCAATGAGGTCGAACACACGCAGGCTTGCCCTCTCCAGAATAAAGGCAATGCTCTTTAAACCCTTTTGTGAATAGTCTCCTTCAATCACCATTAAAAAATCTACTGAAGATCTGTTAATTTATTTCACAACTCTTGACACTACATAAACTAGTGAGTATTTAACTCATACCAATAAGAACATGGACAAATATTGACTAAAAAAGTAAAAGTGATAGTCAATTAACACGGAGGAACAATAAGTATTCCATAAAAAGCTTCCAGATAATGACCGAATCAGCCCTTTTACTTGAATGCAGCACATGAAAAAGCATTACTGGAACCAGTGGACAGTGTGGAGTGCATGTCATCACAAGTTTCCAAAAAAGTAATTGTCCGGATACCCTTTAAAGAGGAATAGGGCAAATAAAGCTTCACACAGGTTCTTTAAGAGAAAGCACATCAGTCCAACCTTCAGACACTCTGTTCCCTTTTCTCAAACAGTTATTGTGCAAAACGCAGTCCTGCTGCACTGGTGGCTCATACCCAGGCTGCCTCTGGATTCTGTGAGCTCGGACACAGGCTGGGAAAAGCACAAACCATGGGAGGCACTGCACTGGAGAGCACATCTGAGCCTCATCTGTGAGTCCACAGGCAAGCACCTCCTGCAGCAGCACTGAGGGTACAAGACCCTACTCTGCCTCCCTGCTCCTCGTCAGACTGCAGGAACAGCCCTAAAACTGCCAAGCTGCTCATTTCATAGCACAGGTATCACTTGGAAAAGGCAAACAGAAGCAGCCAGCCACAGAAGTAAATCATGTAAGAGGAGAAAACAATTTAAAAGAGTATGTAAGCTTAGGATTCTGTGATTTGGTTCTCCATAACCCACCTATAAGTTGTTTAACTTTAGGTACCCAGGATCTTCAAAATTATTTGGAAATTAAAGATCATACAGCTCTCCAATTTAAATTCATAAAAATTAAGAATATGTCATAATGCACAGTGGCCAATGAGTTACAGCAAGAGCTGCACTCAATCGAACTGTGCTTTGCTGTCATGTGACAGAAGAGTCACTTCCTTGTCCTAATTTTTCTAAAATGAAAATTACAAAATGTGTTTGTCAGTGCAATACAAAAAAAAAAAAAAAAATTAAAAAAAGAAATAAAGTCCTATTGCCATCTGATACTGGAATCCTTTTTTAGATTCTCCATGCCTGTGCCTGCACTCTGCAAAAGTCTCTTGGGTCTAATTGGTTCTGTAATGTCTCCCATTACACGGATCGTCATTGCATTGCTCAGAAACTATAGAACGTATCATCCCACCGTAAATTCACTGTCTACACAAGCCTTTCCAAATCATACACATCTGACTTGTCAACTCCCCATCAGTTAGCAATCCCAACCCACTTGATTGCAGGAATAAATGTATATCAAATATTACGTTTCAACGCAGGCCCTATAGCATGAGAAACCTCCTATTTAAATATTCATTTTGTAATTCCTGTACTAACTTGAAATAGATTTACTGCAGTATTTTCAGCTAACATATATTGCTTTTATAAGTAATCCATGATACATACATTATACCCTTCTTACAGAAATATTCAAAACTTTACGCAGGCATTGTGCTTCCAATGATGGTCTTTATCATGAAAATTACTAGATATTCTTCTATAATTTATCCCCAAGATACACATTCTAAGTCATGTTTTTATACAAAGTGCCTTTAGTAGGAGCACTGAAAATTGCTTTTAACAGTTTGGTCCTACTATCACCACAAATTAACAAGATGAAATCTGTCCAACAGGCAAGCAGTCCTAAACAAGAATTAAAATTACTTTTCAGCAGGGGTCCTAAAACCTGGAAGTTGCAGCCTCCATCCGATTAAAGACAGAAAGTCATGAACATCCTTTTCTTTCAGGATTTTTAGCAGGAAGGAAGCCTCAGTTCACAAGTTCTCCAGAACAGCTCTTTAGCACTTAAAAGCTCAAACCCATAGCTGAACCAGCGTTGTACAATGGCCTGGGTGCTAAAATAACCAACCACAACTCAAATATTATCTTTAATGCTGCAGACAGGTACTGCTGTATTCAACAATTTCACTAAAGGTTGCCTTCAGAATAATGGGAATTAATAGGTTTCCTTATACTTAATCAAGCATCACTGGGACAGCACAACATCCCAGTAATTAAAAATAATGTATTTGCCTGCCAGTATATTGAGATATTGTTCTGGCTAAGTAGCTTTACTACTTTCTATGATCCTCACACTACAATTACTAGTCTACCAAAATACTGGTTAACTCATCCTCCTTCATCTTTGTGCAGAGACAAAACAGGAGCCTTCAACTTCAGTGATTTTGTGGGAAAAATACAGATCTCTAAGAAGAGGCAGCTGAGATGAAAAGACCGCCTCCATCTTAAAATACAATATTTTTGTAACTGAAAATACCGTTGTAATCCAATTATATATATTCATTGCATAGAGGGAAAGTCTACTATATCTTCATCATGACACTCCATTGTAACCAAGATACGTAGTTCTTTAGTATAATTTCATATTGAAGCTGAAGTGCTCCATTTTTTTCAGCCAATTTGCAGAAATTATGTAAAGTTTGCCTATGATAAAATATTCTTTGGTACATCAGCCTAACAGAGGCTTAATTAATGGTCTCCTGGGCCTCTTTTCCACTGGAGCAGATCTGTTTAAGAAGAGTCTCAAACTTGCATACAGAGGGGGTCTTACCATGAACTGGCAATAATCCTCTGTGGCTACGGCAGACGTGTGCTTACACATTGGGCCTGACACCGAGGTAACAGGGAGATTATTCTTCAGCAGATCCCACCACCTTGAAAATTAACCGAAGGAGCCCAAGCAGGTGAGTTCCTGTCACCAATTATTGGCATAAAGGGTTCCAACCCGTGCAGAGCAGGTGACGCCGAGGATTCCAGCACAGCCTCTTACTGCTCGCCCACACTAACAGCCAGCTGGCCACGCAGGGCTCGCGGTAGTGATCTAATGGCGATTCAAAAGTAGACACATTTCTGCACTCAATATTCCAGGCAAGGCACATTTTTAGACCTCACGGGTGTTACTTTTTCCTCGACTAAACCAGCATGTGACAGAATACAGGCTGGAGATAAAATCTTCCATCGCAACTGAGGAACTCTAATGTGCACCTTACAACCTGCTTAAAAATTTTCATCCCGTGAGCCGAAAGAGTGAAAGGCCTGCAGACCTGGCAGATGTATTTGTGTCAACAACAGCCTGCACATGACCACAGGTGATTTCCACAGTGACTCCTGCACCCACAAGAGCTAGAATTTACAAGCCCCAAATCGCACTCCTTAAGTTTCCAGGACCCAGTCGAGTGTAATCTACAGGGAGAAAGTACCCCGAGTTTTGTGCTACGGTCTCAGGTGGAACCAGCCTCTGAACTCTTGGGAATAATTTCTGCGGAAAAACCTGCTCCTTTGAAACCCATTACAAATATCCCCAATGATCCTGAGGGCAAGTAATAGCCAACTCCGCTTGGACACACGGTCTCTTCCAGCTGGCCCAGAACACGCTGGCCCCGGCAGGACGCAGGGCACGGCTGGGCCCTGCGCGGGCACTTTGGGAGGCGTGACTGTCCCGGAGGCCGGAAAAATCACGGGGAGGCGTGAAGAGGGGAAAAACACCGCTGCACGGGCAGGCCGGGGCAGCAGCGGGGCAGGGCCCTCCCTCCCGCCGCCCCCGGGCGCCGTGTCCCGGGGTCCCCGTGTCCCGGGGGTCCCTGTGTCCCGGGGATGGCGGTGTCCCGGGGATCCCTGTGTCCCGGGGAAGCTGTCCCGGGGGTCCCCGTGTCCCGGGGGTCCCCGTGTCCCGAGGGAGCTGTCCCGGGGGTCCCCGTGTCCCGGGGGAGCTGTCC
>VWZN01006847.1:141320-168036 GCA_013396955.1 Regulus satrapa
CGCCGGTGCTGGGCAGCGCAGGCCCCGGGCGCCGAGGCCTCTGCGTCAGAGAGCGAAGCGGCGGCTCTGAGGCGCTCGGATGGGCCTGCGGTGATCCCGGAGCCGCGCAGGCAGAGCGGTGTGTCCTCCGTAACCGCGGGGTGCTGTCACAGCCGCTGCCCTCGGGACGAGCGGGTGTGCGCCGGCAGGGCGGCTGGGGGTGAGCCGGCACTGAATCGTAGGAAGGACCTTAAACATACAATAGAATCATCGCGATTAGAAGAGACCTTCAGGATCATCGAGTCCAACCATCTCCTCAGCGCTACTCCTGTAACTGCTAAACCACGTTGCCCAGCACTCGGGCCAGACTCCAACTCTTAAACACCTCCAGGGACGGTGACCCCGCCACATCCCTGGGCAGCCCATTCCGATGCCTGGCCGCCCAAACATGAACAAACTTTTTTCCATCTCTAGTCCAAATCTCCACATCCCCCCTGCCATGTACAAGGACACCTTCTGCTAGACCAGGTGTCCCCATCCAACCTGGCCTTGAACATTAATGGGGCATCCACATCCTCTATGGGCAGCCTGTGCAAGATGGAGGGACAAAGGCGCATCATGCCATCGTTTAGATCAAGGGTTTCCTTCTGTCAAAGAATCAGCNGGTGAGCCGGCACTGAATCGTAGGAAGGACCTTAAACATACAATAGAATCATCGCGATTAGAAGAGACCTTCAGGATCATCGAGTCCAACCATCTCCTCAGCGCTACTCCTGTAACTGCTAAACCACGTTGCCCAGCACTCGGGCCAGACTCCAACTCTTAAACACCTCCAGGGACGGTGACCCCGCCACATCCCTGGGCAGCCCATTCCGATGCCTGGCCGCCCAAACATGAACAAACTTTTTTCCATCTCTAGTCCAAATCTCCACATCCCCCCTGCCATGTACAAGGACACCTTCTGCTAGACCAGGTGTCCCCATCCAACCTGGCCTTGAACATTAATGGGGCATCCACATCCTCTATGGGCAGCCTGTGCAAGATGGAGGGACAAAGGCGCATCATGCCATCGTTTAGATCAAGGGTTTCCTTCTGTCAAAGAATCAGCACTTCCTTTCCATGAGCAGAACTAACCCTGTACACACCACAAAACAACTGTTTGTGTTACACACATGACACGGTATCTGCTGAGCACTTTTGTAAATCCATGTTCCCATCCCCCTTGAAGAGCTTGTGAAAGCTCTACAGATGAGGAATTTAGAAACAATTTTCAAAGCATGGTTACTCAAGCTGGAAGTTAGCTTTTAGCCAGACTTTAATACAGCTTCCAATACTGCAAATAAAATTTTGCAACTGCAGCTGGGTAGTTTGGTTTTTGAAATAACTATATCCATAATCTTCAAGAATAATTGAAAGTTAGCTAAAAATCTCTGGCACATATTTGTCACTAAGGGAGGGATTCTGGATCCTTTTAATGGAAAAGAGATATCTATATATTGCCATCAGAAAACGGCTCACCAGCGAAAGGATATCTCGAGTTTAAACAGGTTATATGAATCTTGCAGTCCTTCTAAATGCCCATTGTAAGTAAGTCTATTTAAGCCAGCTCAGAACCTCTTCGGAACTTCACTTCAGGGCTCGCAGAGGAGATAATACAAATACAGGTCGTTTTTAAATGTTCTGGTTGATACCATTTCATCTCAACTCGGCTGGAAGATAAAACAGATGTTCAAATAAAGATAGAGTATCTTATTTGAGATTGTAATTTTTTTGCCTGAAATAAAAGACCATTAAGTAACAAGACGAGCCACAAAGCAGGAATTCTATATCACAAGACACTATTTTCTAAATAGAATGTAAAGTCAGGCAGTCATTTCTATTGGTTTCTCTTCCAAAGCCTTCACCATTTCCTTTGCCTTGGGTACACCGTTTAGTCACTGGATGTGTTGGGTTGAAGGCCTCTGACAGTTCCAAAGTGAGAGGCTACATCATTATCGGAGTAATGGCTGCTTGCATTTGGTTGTACTGATGATAGTATGGAATAGTTTATGGCATCCTTTTGTACATTTTGTTTTTCATCTGCCAGTGAAGAAATGTTCTAATAGTGACAAACAGATGGGATACAGCATTTGCCAAAGACGAGCATGAAGCCTTTCTCACATTCTTTTGCACTTATAACCTGTACAAAACCACTGTCACCAGTGAAGCTCCATGGATTATAAAATAAATCTAATTGAAATTTGGCCTTCTAAGCTGCAGATTTTTGTTTACTTGTTTACAACATTAAATCTTTAGATGCCCTACCAGATGATTTTCATAAAACCTTGGAGAAAACTGTGGAGGACTCTCTGTAATTAAGTAAGGGAAAGGCAAATAAGCAAAGCTTACACGTTCTCTTCCAAGTGGCTGGCTTGGTGCTCAGCAGGCATGCCCGTACTGGAGCTGAAGACAGAGCTGCTGGCAGAGCTTCTTCCAAACCCCAAGCTGGTCAGATTGGATGAACTTTTAGAATGAGAAATCAGTGTCATGTTTTCAGTTTTGATATGAACAGGTCAGCTGGACCTGTGAGAGCAGGGGATTAGAAGCAAAGTCTTGGAGAGGTCAAGTTAAGTTTGCAGCAGAAAACCTCACACCAGGGCTCTGGCTCAAAGACATTCTCCTTTGGCAAAGGAGTCTGTGCCTTCTCCCATACTCATTCAAAGTCATTCAGCACCACTCTGCAAAGATCACAGTCACAAGGGAAGAGGAAAACAAGGAGGGGACAAAAAGGGGAGGCATGGGAGAAAATGCCCCAGCCAGTCTTTCTGCAGAGAGAAACAAAGGTGAATCCATGACCCCTCTGTTTTGCAAAACCAGAGGCTTAGATCTAAGAACATGGAATTGCAACAAAAAGCTGTGGATGAAGACAAGAGGGTTAAAAATTTTGGAGCTCACATATGTGCAAGTACATGCAGAGCTGTGCTAAGAACAACAGTTGTGTGAGGATTGTCTGTAAACTGGGTTCAGGGGAAAAGCAACAAGAAGGAGCTCATCATTATCAAGCGGTATAAAAAGTTATCTTGAGACAGAGCTCCCATGAGAGGAATGCATCTTTGGAAAAGAAGATGTGACCCATGTGGTCAGAGGTGTGACCACCTCTGTTTGTCAGCACATGGAGACAGTCTGAGAACAGGAATAGGAATGAACTCCCCAGGCCATGAGCAGGCTCCCTGATCTGCCTTAGGGAAATTTCATACTCGGTCTTCTGTCATGAAAAGCATGTGCTAGAACTGTTGGGAAAAAACCCCAAACTAGTATCCTTTCGTTAAATCTAACTCATAATCAAAATTCCATGAGGCCAAGTCCATCTTAGGACTGTATATATAATTCTGGCTGCAATACCCAGCCTGCATGCTTATTATGAACTTTTAGTGATTCTTAAATTCCTGTGAAAGATTAAAAGCCTTTCCTTGTTGCTGTGATTTGCCAGGAGGATAAGTGCCCCAGCAAATATTTAAGAATAACTGTCTCCACTCTGGCAGCAATAATCAAATTTTTTCTGTCCAAAAGTTTTATTCTGAAGAAAACCACTATTAACTTTTCTAATGAATGTTCTTAATGTTGCAGATAAGTCCTTTTGGGCCTTCCTGTTGAAAAAAAGAAAAAAAAATGTCCATGAGTCCCTCTCCTTTGGTAAATTAGGAAGGCAACCCAGTTATACTGGAGCTGCTTAGAGGGGTGAAGCTCTGCAATGCTTGCAGAACCATGGTCAAAGCCTGCACCTCCCTCAGTTTGATCAGCCTGAAACAGACAGTGTTTTTTGTTCAGATAACAACAGTGTAATCTACTAGACACCTTTCCTTGTCCAGACACAGAGCAAGTTAGGTTTTTATATGATTGTTGGTCTGAAGCATCATGGTACTGACATTAGCCTGGTCCTCTCTCCTGTCTTTTCTCATTAGTGAAAGGTGAGAGGCTTCAGGAATGACACCAACATGCTACTCTTTTTTTGGTTACATACTTAAATACCTCAAGTCATGCTGGAAATGTAAGTTTAGGGGCACTAGGTGACAGCTAAATATTTATGTGCTCTGTGTCACCAACTTAGCCTCACCCTTGCTATCCATCCACACAACTATCCCGTATTAACCAGTCTGATATCTGAGAAGCATCCAACTGATGCTCCCTCAGGTTCAGTTTTTGGACAGGGTTAAGTATTAAGTAGGTTGATGTTCATTTGTCTCTGCAGGGAGAACAAAGGGCCTAATTTTCTGGTTGAAGCTACTACACCTTAAAGTCCATCAATACTGTGTGTTTTGTTTCCACATTGGTAGTGACGAAGAGGAGTCTGGATTCAGTCAGGATGCAGAAAAATCGTCAGAAATAGCCCATACCTATGCAGACACACATAACCCCACACACCTAGGAGCAGCCTGTTAAAAAAGCAGTTGGGACAGACTTTAAGTTGTCTGGTGAGACCATCTGTAGAAATTTCATTTTTTCCTGATAAAAAAGGCAACCGTGTAAAATATATATAAGGCAGGATAACCAACTATTAGTGTGTATTATGCTTTAAACTTAATCTATGTTTGCTAATAATAGCAGCATGGCTTGTTTTCATGTTACTGTCACGCAGTAAAGTTCTGGGCCCCTCGCAGCGACGCAGCTGACTGTAGTCTAGCTGCTGTTCTGTGAGTACTGTCATGGTTGGTTTGGTACATGAAACTTGGATGCTTTATTTGTATGCTTTGTAGTTGCTTCTGCCATCTTTGATTAGTATCACCTGGAAATCCCTGCTTTTCTGCATGTAGTCACACCCAAGAGGAAAGCCTGACTCGGAAAAGATTAGTGTCACTTTGCTTTTTCCCCTCATCTTTTTCCTGTAAAGGAGGAGAGCTTTCTGATCATGGCAGTGTATCAGTAAAGATAGCCTAGATACCAAATACCTTAAGGGCCTCAATCTCCTCTCATATGTCCTAGAATTAAAGCTGAAATAACTCTGTTGACTTCAGTTGTGATTTATACCTGCATTAGTGGAAGGAGAATCAAGTTCTGAGGTTTGTATGAGGGGTACAATGAAATTTATTCTTTTAGCTTGTCAAACAGACAGTACCAAATGCACATTTCCATTAACAAGAAGATTGTGACATTAAGGATGTCTGTCTTTTTCCCATCTACTCCCTTGTGCTGAGGTGGTGATGGGGGTGGCAGTGTGAGAGCAGCCCTTTTAGAGAATCAAGGGGCAGGCTGAGAGCTCTCCCACACCACAAATGCACAACTTCTTTTCTGATGTTTGGGTCGCTAACTCTCGGCAATGTAGCAACCGTCACACAAGCACACACAAAGCAAAGGTGGGAGCACAAAGTTTGCATGAAAGCAAAACCTGCACTTCATTTTTGCAAGCTAAAACCTTGCCCCACAACAGTGTGTTTGATACAGGTCTTGCATCAGGTCCAGCATGAGCCAGCTGGGCCAGAGCCAGAGAGACTTTTCAAGCAGAAGTGGCCTTGTTAAATACTCTTTACTGGGTATGTTTTTCTGCCCACTATTGATCGAGGGCAGGTTACACACCATTATTTTTTTCTGTAGCACAGGCAGCCAGTTTGATGCTGTTAATGTCTCAGAAAACTCTTCCTCTGGTTTCCAGTTTGTAGGAGGGGTGCCTGCTAAGTGGGCATTCCCACTGCCTTCTTTCCAAGTGACCAAGGGGCATCGCTCCAAATAATTGGATTCAACCCAGCAATCCAGCACAGAATTCCAAACTGCTTCTCAAATTTTTTTACCTGAGTTTCTGTAACTGAAGTAAAGCTTGTAACTACAAAGGTTGGGTTTATCATTACTTTCAATTAATAACTTTGTCTATCCTTTTAATTGTAATTTCTTATTCACTTCAGGGAACTATTTACATATATTTACATATATTTATTTATACACTTTAACAAATGTACTCACATTAAAACAGGGCATTTCCTGACAAGCTTAAACCTGTTTTCCTATCATTCAACTTCCCTTTCATTTCACCTTTTGTTTTGTTTCTTGGCATTTTTCCTGCTTTAAAACACTGTATTTTGTTGCTAAAGGCACCTTTGGTTTCCAGATATCCTTCCAATTTTGTTTGATTCCTCTCAGTAAAATCACAAATTATATTGAGTATTACACTGATTTTTAACAAAGCAACTGGGATGGGAATATGACAAACCAAAGGAAGCCAGAAACCGTGGTCCTCTATTTCTGCTGCTACAAACCAAAAGCATATTCCAATTCATTCCTGTAAGTCCTTTCTTAAGCATGTAATCCCAATTACAGACACGGTCCTGGTGGCTTCCGGGAAAGTAACTCCACAAACCCGGACTCTCCTCAAGAGAAAAAAACTCATTGACTTGCCTAAGAAAGCGTTTCTCTGGAAGCTGTAGACTGAGAGTCAGAGCACAATTGGAACTCTTTTTTTGCATAACCAGATCAAATCTGGCCTTGGTAATAGTGAGAAATTATTACCATCTGAATTCTAATCCATGGCATATGCAATCGGGGCTGGGTGGTCTCATTATAACTTCTAGGAGAGCAAACCTCATCTCATAAACCACCACTGCAGGTGGCACTTCAAATGGAGGTCTGCAGGCTCAGCAGTGTAACTCCACTTCTTGTTGAACTCACAGAGCATTTTTAGCAAAGGAAATGCAGCTAAGTCGGTTGTCTTCATATTTTCCGACCCCTGAAGATTTCCACAAGATGTTTATGATCATTATTTAGGGAAAGAAATAAGAATAAAACATTCTAAGTATGTATTTTCTTGGAATGATGTAAATATTTTTTTACTTTTTTTTTTTTTTTTACAAGAAAACATATTTTTTCTGGGGAGTGATGTAAACTACAAATACTTAAGTAAGTCAGCAGTAAGATGACCCCAACATTTAAGGCAAGCAACAATGAGCCCCAAAGAGGGGAATGCTTCCAAAAGATGCAGTCTGTGTTTTCAGGACAGATGTACAAATAATACCAATTTTATAAAACACAACAAATTAGGATTTATTAGACTCCTGTGCTAAAGACAAGTGGGTTTTTCCATATCCTTTGGCATAGCAAATGTAATTGACCTCATTGACTAAGACTTTTGAAGACATTCAAAGTGTTTTAATAACCTGAACTGGTCTCCATATCAATTTACATGGAGAGCCTTAACTGGTGTCTGTTTACTGGCATTTATTGGGTTCTGTGGAAGGAAGATCCTGCCTGCCCATCTCTCCTCATTTCTATTTTCATCCCCATGCAAACCCGGTCCCTTCTGCCACAGCAGCAGCTAGCAGGCGTGCCTGAGTGGCATCCCTGTGGTTTGAAATTTGCATGGGAAATCACAGCTGGCCCAAAAGCAAATCCAAAACATCATCGCCCACGGTGGCAGGACTGGAAGGGCAGCACTTATGAACACCCCCTCAACAAGAGGGTGGCAGCTCAGTGAAGAGAAGATGCAGCAATATTTGCCACGCTTGGGAACAAAGATGTTTGGGCCGCTTGCCCATGAAGAGCCCTGCACTTTGGGCCAGACGTGTTTGCTCTTGGCTGAAAACCAAGTTTTTGACACGAGACAGACTTGATAGGGAAGTTGCTGCTGAGGCACAAAAGTGGTGCTGGTGAACTAAAGACATTATTGTAGCTCAGTTAAGAGCAGATACTACTTTTATGTTTTATTTCAATGTATTTTGAATTTATTTGTTTTCAAAAACATCTAGAATTTAGGAGACATGTATACATATATAATAAATCAAAATAAGTGAGCAAGTGACAGCATAAAGAACTGAAGATTTTGAGTAATATGTTTCACTTTAAAATTACAAGAGCATAAATGCACAAAGTCTTAGAGGCCTCCATCCAACAAAGCACTTACATGTATACTTAATTTTAAGTCTCCCTACAGTCACGCTTTGCTGAATTGAGGCATAATAATGGTAAACTTCTAGGCCAAATTCTGGACTGAATTCAGTAGATGCAGATGTCTTTAAAAGGAAACAATATGTGTATGTAGAAAGCACATCTCTAGACACGCATGCCTGATCGCTTGCATTCACGTTCAGAAACTGTCAAATGCAGGAACATTTGTTTCCCCTGATTTAAAATACTTGCCTTGTTTGACACAGAGCCACTTTGCCAGCAGAAAAAAATGGTCTCTGCCCAGAAGACCTTACAGTCTGAAATTTGGACAGATGAATAGCAAGTAAAATGTAGAAAAGGATGAGAATGGAAGAGAGCTGAAGTAATCGGCTCACATGGTTATTCATTATAGACATGTGCATTCCGTGGTTGCCAAGTTATAAGTTTTAAATATAGAAGTTTACTTTTATGTACAAGTAATAATTATTAACAGAACACAAATCTTAGGGGGCTCTACAGATCATTTTGACAATCCAGAGCAAATGGGAGTTTTGCCACTTATTTCAACAGAGTCAGGCTTTTATTCTGAGGCTCTGCTTTAACCCGTGTGTCCCCAAAAGAGAGCACACACAAACCTTTACAGCCCAGGCAGCTCTGCTCTGACCTATAGAGCCTGGAAACTTGGGTACAAACATCTGGCAAGTCCCAGCTCTCAGAAAGAGGAAGTGTCATTCATCACACATCTGTAATAAACAGCAGCATGCCGAGAAGCAACAAATCTTCTCCAGCCTTTCTTTACAGCCAAGCCTCCCAATTAACCTCCTGTCATCCAGAGGCCAAGTAGGGGACTCTCACAGAAGAAGACTTGCTCCACAACACCTCAACCTGCAATTCTGCCACGCTTTTCTGAGAAGAAAGGGGAAGCACACAGTGTAGAGCTGCTGGGGAAGAATGGTCCGTGCTTATGGCTGTGCCCACAGCTCCCACCCCTCCTGCAACCCTGTGAGCTCCTAATGCCTCATACCCCCAGCTCGCATAGGAAAGGGGATTTAAAACTGTCAGGAAGCAGCTTTCACTATTAACTTTCAGTTTTGAAACAGCTGAGACTTAGAGGCTTTGAGGAAATCTGGGTCCGATTTTTATTTTTAGATAAACTGCCAGGGAAATAAATCACACAATAATGATTTTCAGTAATTTTTATAGGAGAACTGACAACTCACTGTGGTGACTCAGTATTTGCAGAGTACTATACAATATTGTGTAAGCACTTTCATTTCATCCACGATTGAATTAATGCAAGGGGTCTGGGCTTTGTTCCCTTAGCACTTCGGAAATGTTTCAGCATGAGATGGGAAGAAGGTAGCAAAGGACAGACTTTGTCCACGTTGTTGCAGTAGACAGTTTCAGGAATCATGCAAAGTCCTATGGAATTGACATTTCTTCTACTATATCAGAACTTTCGCCTCACCTAAGAGAAATGAAATTCAGTTATTACAAAGACAGAAACTAACCTTAATAAAGTCACTGGTGAGACTGGAGTGATCCAGGAGTTGGCCGTGCTCTTGCCCTGTTTCAGTGAATCTTCTGGGAGAGGAAAGCTTTCCAGAAAGATAATTCTGATAAACAAAATAGCTTTGTAGTACTAGCAAAAAAAAACACCCTAAAAATTGTTGGGTTCTTTTTTTCTTTGCAATTTTGGTTTTGTTACTTTATTTTTTTTTTTTTTTTTGGGGGGGGGTAGTTTTCTTGGTTTTTGTTTGGGTATTTTTAAACTTCTCTCAAAAAAACCAAAACCACCCAAAAGTTAAAGTCGAAGAGGTGGCTCTGACAGCCCTCTAAACCGAGGCACAGGCTCCTTGAGCTCGGAGTAAAGAAACTGGCATTAGTTCAGTGACTTCAACCCGGCTCCACGCTGTCTGAAAGGTCCTTTCACAGGGAAGTTAATGCAATATCTTGGCCTGAATTACCTCCTTTTTATCACTACCTCCATGCTATTTAGATATAGATTTTTTAGTTAAATGTACTTGTTAAATTTTAATGTTCTTTTGAAACACTGATGAATTCTAATACCACTATATGCAGCTTGCTGGGTCCAAAGAGTCACACAGTGGGAGTGAAGCTGTACTCCAGCCATGCTGAAGTAGTTTAGCTGGAGCAAAGGATTTCTGATTTTTCACTAGAGGCATGATGTAATAACCACCCAGCTGATAAGCTTTAACTAATTTGCCATTTCCCATTTATTCTTATAAAACACTGGAGTGTTAGAGTGGGTCTTCCCCCAGATTCCACAGACCGTGAGCTGATTTTCTCCCTGCCACACGTTGAGCACGCCCAGGCACTCAGCTGTGTGTGTGAGAGGCATGCCCTTGTCCGAGGGGTTGCCCAGACAGTCCCTGTCCCCTGGGCTGAAGGCAGCCACGGCCGAGCACACACAGCTGCAGTGCATTTGGAGTATTGCACAAACTTCAGAGAGAGCCAGCTCTTAATGTAGCAATAATAGGAGCAACCAGAGATTATGGGAGTGAGAGGGAAGTACTGGATTCTTTACTTGCAAGTGTTCTTTTTGTTGGGATGATGGTTTGTTATTTGACTGAAATGTGAGAAAAAACAGGGAGCCAGCAATTTCCTCTTGCACTCTCAAGACAGCACCAAATATTTGTTGAAGTTCAATTATGATGGACAAGGGAGCATAAAGGTTGGGTCTGGTTATATCAAGGCAAGGCAAGGATTATTAGATGAGCCAACCCAACTAAGCTCCTAGACCACCAAAATAGGCTTTGCATTAAGTTTAATACTTTAGATTTTGATTAACATCTTCTACATAACTACATGATACTGTTCAGAGACACCTTGTGACAGTGTGAAGGCCACCAAGACAGGCAGAACCCATCACGAAATCCAGCAGAGTTCCAGCAGGCACTTTGCTGCCAAACAAACAGCTTTATTTCCAGTTTCCACTTCAGTTTACAGACATTGGTTCTGCTGACACATTTCCCTGCTAGCTGAAAAAGCTCCCTGGTACCTTGTATTTTCTTCCCATGAAGGTGCTTATACATGATAATTGAGTCACTTCTCAATCTTCTTTTTATAATGAAAGATAGAACAAAACAGCCTACGGCCTTTAGAGCATAGGCAGCTTTGCAGAAGAGTTTATGAAGGGGTAGAGGAAGTCTTAATTTCCCTATTTACAATACAGTATCAGTCGTCTCTCTTTTCAAACTTGCCAGAAGCTTTTGGTTCCTTTTGGAAAAAGCTGTGTATTAGCTCAGATAGCCCTTGGTCCCTCGGCCTGTTTCTGTGGACATGAACACTAAATCAGCTTGGACTTGCATGGCAGGTAAAAATGTAAATCTTGTCAAAAGCCAAAGCTCCAGTGCTACTTTTAACAGCAGCTTTTATTTCACTGAAGTATTTTCTTTTCATATAAGTAGATTTCAACTAATCTTACACTGATTTGAGCAAACCCTTTGCAGATCCCAGTGTCACTGCCGACTCTTTGCAAGGGCTGGCCATTGATTGCTGTCAGCAGAGTCATCGATGCACAGGGGCTGCTCCCCTCCCAGGGCCTCCTGGGGGGCCTGCCCAGACCTCTGACACAGAGCTATTTTCTGAACACCAGGACCAGCGAGCTTTGGTTGGTTTCTAGCCTGAGCACCTGTGCACGATCTCGTTATTCCAGAAGGAGTCGGTGTGGGAGAGCCGGTTGCACCTCTGGCAGCCCATGCCAGCTGTGCCTCGGCCACCCCTCCCAGCTGCCCAGGGCTGCTCACAGCCAGCTGGGCCCGCAGCAGCTGCTCCTGGGGTGGCTGCACAAATCCATCCCTGCCCTTGCAGGTGCCCAGCCCCAGAGCTGTATAGCCGACAGCTCCCTGCAAACCTTGCTGTCCCCTTCCCGCTGCCGTGCTCACCGCTGCGGGCCCATTGCCAAGGAGGCTGCCAGGGGAGGCTCCCCAGTGCCCTCTCCTCCAGTGCCCTCGCCAGGGACTGCCTGAGCCCCTGGGAATCGTGACTCGGAGGAGGAAAAAGCTGCTCAGCTCCCCGACGCAGCACAGCCACCGGCACCGACGGCATCGCAAATCCTGTCAGGGCTTCCCTGTCTGGCACTAAAACCATACCTATTATTTATGGATACCCCTTTTTAAAATTAGATGATTACAAATTAGAAAATGCATGTCCTTAAATCTGAAAGTGCAAAGAGGGGTCATAAGCATGCTAAGTCATTCTTTTATGTGACCTGAATAATTACGGAAACCGTAAGAGTTGCGATTTAAAAGGATTTTCAAAACACATCGTCTTTCAAAAGATACATCAGTAGAAGGTCATCTGTGACCCCTGCATTGTGCGAATTTTCCGATGGAATAGATAGACCTAAAGTAAGATGACAGCTGCCCTCTCGTAATTAGCGAGTAGGAGGCTGAAACAAACTGAAAGCCACCCAAAATATCAATATCAAAGTACCCACAAACGAATCAGCGTGAAGATAAGCACTGTGCTTAAATCTCTACGAGATGCCGCACCGGGCTTAAAGGAAGACGCTGATTTTTAATGCAGACACAATACATCTGTAATTATTATTATATACTACAATTATGGTAGCAGCATATGCAAATGCTGCACTGTGCAGCCTGAGACCAGGCTGAGCACAGCCGAGTTCGTGGAGCCGGGGCAATCACAACACAGGCGGAGAGAAACCTGCACCTGCACGACTTCCCAGATTTGGGAGCCCACGGATCCGCCCGTGTGCCCTATTAACCGTGTGCCCATCAGCCTCGTGCCAGAGCAACGCTTAGATAGTCAGAAATCAGCACTGTCACTTCTAATGGTAAGGGACAAGTCCCATTGTCTTCTGGCATATCACATTTTCTTTGAAATGACTTGTCCTAGATTTTTAGATTAAAAATAACGAGTATATAATTCATATATACCACATAAATTTTATATTAAAAAAAAAAACCTTAAAACCATACCTACAGTACTTTAGTACCTGACTTGTATATTTATGTGACTATTGTTAGAAGTGACTAATTGGGTTTGATTAGCTTCATCATTAATATTCTGTCCATAATTTAACATGCTTCAATAAAATACCCTAAAGCAGTATAATGATTAGATTTCAGGAATATGTGTTTTGCAATTAAGTTGCTCTTGATTTTGATATGCAGATTAAGAAATGGTGGTCTCATTTTAAAAAAACTGCCCTTATTAACTCAGCAGTATACTCTGAAGATTAGGTAAGAAATCCAAGATTTTCTCTTTGTATATGCTAGTTAAAATGTATTTCAATCAAGCATATGTGGGCAAATCAGATTTGATTAGTTTAAGTTCACAGTCATTCTATCTAAATGAATAATGTGTCACCTAACATTGCAAAAATTTGATTAATAGTTTATCAGTTAATTAAAAATGGGGTTTAATTTTTCTTTTTTAGGAAAATGCAAGGTAGATATTCCTTGTCTTCATCATAAATGCAAATTATTTCAGCTTGAATCTATTGTTCCTTGCTCGTTTCTTAGCCAACTGGCAAGAAAATAAAGCTTTTAAAACCATCTCTTTTAGAGAAGCAGTAAAACTTTGTTTGCTTACACATATGGCTGCCAGTTGTCCGAGTTTGAGTGGGATAATTCCTGTACATCCTTGTTCCTCCCCCAAACTCTGCAGGGACTTTTTTGGGAGAGACAGAGCCTTGGACTGTCTTTGCTGCATCCCACAGCAGGTCCAGAAGGACTCTGCGAGTGAGGAGTGCGGGTTAGACCCACCAGAGGGGTCAGGGAGAGGAGGAGGTTCCAGCCAGGCTGGGGAGCAAAATGGGGTGGCAGGCAGGGCTCCAGCCAGGCTGGCTGCCCGAGCTCTGCTGCTCTGGGGACACACCCCGTGTGTACCTATGTGTGATTTGATTATAGAATAGAGAACATTATACAACCAGAGAGGAGAGCGGGCTGGAGCTCTCAGTGGTGTGTGTGTCTGTGTGAGCACTCTGTGCCTGCCTGCTCTGTACCCCCAGCTCTGTGGGTGTGTATATTCACACACTTATCTGTCTAGCTAGCTTTAGAGCTGTTTTTGCATTTGCCTACTGGAAATATATCTTCAGCTTTGCTGCTGGTTGGACATGAGCATGAAGCTGCAGCAACTTCACCTCTCTCAGGCCCTCAGATCCTGCTTGACATGTTTTCCTCCAACATTATGTACACAGAACAACTTGGAAAGGAAGGGAGGGGAAACTTCCTCCATCTAAGGAGCTTTGAAAGTTATTTACAAACACCAACATGAGGAAAATGGCAGTGCTACAAAAAGAAACAAATATGAAAAGCTAAAAACTGGGAAAACAGAAAACTGGTTTCCTTCAGGACCTCAATTAAGTTATTTGGTGCAACCACATTGCATAGTTTTGGTTATATTCTCCCATTTTACACTCTCTACATGATTTTACATTACCAGTGCACATCATGAATAGCACTCTCTGAATTAGCAAGCATGAAATCTGTACATCTACACATGACATTGCCCGAGTACACACATGAAGATGCTTAGCTGAGTCCCTCCTCAAGATGTTCCTCCAAGTCCCCATGGTACCCTAAGGAAAACAGGATTTTAGCAGGGAACATTGCACAGCCTTCATGCTGCAGGAAACCCTCACAGGAGGTGCCTCTCATCACTCCAAGGGTGGGCTTGCTATGCAGAGCAGCCTGTGTGCTCCCTGTAAGCATCACCATCAGAGCAGGTGAGATGGGCACCATGGTGACTTCTCTGGTAGCTGTTAAGCAACAACTGAGGAAAATTTTCCTGCTTTTCTCTTTTCTTCAAGAGTTCTGTTCCTTTGTTTTTTGTTTTTTTTTTAAGCTGGATTTTAATGTTAAAACCAGTCCAGAATATGAACAGTACCTACTCCTAAACAGTTGGATGAACTTTTCATGCATCCAAGTTCATTGCTTCTCCCCTCCTAGCACTGTCCTCCCTCTGGCTCATACACACTGCCTCCAGTGCTCCAGGAACCCAGACTGTTCCACTCTTGTTTTGTCCACTCAAACATTTCTACATCCTTTTCAATCTGAGCAAATCAAACCTCTTATTTTGGTCCTTTTATCACTAACTCTTCTGTTCCCTTGTCACCTGTGCTTTATATCTTTATTTTCCTGTATAAGGCAGCCTCACAGAAATGACTGGAAAAACTATTACCCTTTCTCCTTCTCTCCTAGCCACTATTGCTGCCACATCAGGAAGAAATCAGCTACTTAATTACAGTGTATGAGACAGATAAAATGCCAATTTTGCCTCCTATTTATAATGATCGCTTAATTTTGCAGGCACCCCACAAAGAGCAGAATCTGCATGCTGGTCCCTCGTATTTTCATATTGTTATTAATAATCTGAGCATGAGGGGGGTGAAAGACAGAAGAGATCATATTTGCTGCTGTACAGCTCTACACTAGCTATCATAACTGTAGCAGAATAATCCTATTTGTGAGCAACTAAATGTATCTATATTAATCACCGAGTCATACAATTACTGAAGTTAGAAAGGACCTTTAATATCGAGTCCAACCGTTAACCCAGCACTAAGCCATGTCCCTTACTGCCACATCTACACTCCTTTAAACCCACCCAGGGGTGGCAACTGCCCCACTGCCCTGGGCAGCCTGGCTCACTGCCTGACCACCCTTTCAGTGAAGAAATCTTTCCCAGCATCCAGCCTAAAGCTATCCTGGTGCAACTTGAGGCCATCTCTTGCTGTTTCACTTGTTCCCTGGGAGCAGAGCCCAAGCCCCACCTGGCTGCACCCTCCTTTCAGGGAGCAGCAGAGAGCAATAAGGTGCCCCCAAGGTTCCTTTTTTGCAGGCTGGACCCTCCCCCCAGCTGCTCCTCATGATGCTTGTGCTCAGGGGGACAATCACTGCCCTCTCCTGCTGGTCACACTATTGGAACGAGTATTATGGGTGTGTGGTTTGAATAGAAGTGTGTAATAGCACAGGGTGAAAACTCACAGCTTTAGATTTTAGGGTATAGTGGTGTATATGGAGCAAGAAGGAGGGTTTAGGGTGTTGGCTCCTTCCTTCTCCTCCATGGGTTTGGGTAACATTGTGTGATTGGGTGTAAAATGCCGCCCTGCAGGTCACAGCTGTCTGGTTATTGGGTTAAAAATAAAAATAACCCAGCTGGCAATTATTCATTAGTTAAGTTTACTCTTAAAAGACCTTGCAGTTAGAAGCTATCATAGCCATTTCTACCTAGAAACTGAGGTGCTGAGAACTCAGTCCTTTGTAAGAATGTAGCACTGATAACTAGAATAAACATCTAAGACTGAACATGAAAAACCATCTGCTGCATCTCCATCCTGGCCCTGAAGCAGCCGAAAGAAAAACTCCACATTTTTGGTGCCCCATGTGAGGATCAAACTCACGACAGGTGATGGGCCAGCTGCCTCTGGCCTGTGAGCCCACCTGGCTCACGTTCAGCTGCTGCCAACCAGCACCCCAAGGTCTTTTTCCACAGGGAGATTTCCAGCCACTTTGCCCTCAGCCTGGAGGAGCACATGCTTTCCTGACATAAACAGTCCCTTCTGACCTTACAGACATCTTCTGATGGACCAAGAAGAGAGATAAAAAGGGAAAGAAAAGCATTATTTGATTATCCATTGAGTAAAAACGGAAGAAAACCATTAACAGTAAAGGAACTTAAAACTCTCCAGGTGCAAGTGGAGATGTACGGTTACAGTGATGTGCTCTGGGGTTGTGTTAGGGGGCTTTGAGTAAACTGGAAATGTGGATCCACAATTCACTTCAGTGGAAGCTAGGGATGCTCAGACTTCTTAAAATCAGGTCCATAAAGACTAAGACCTAGAGAAGTGTGTCCCTAAGATAGCCAGAAAGTAATTGGTCATGGATAATAATAGAACATGCTTGCCCTCCACCATTAATATGGGGCTATATTAATATATCGTGGCTTGGTTACATAGTATGACTGGAATCTATATCAAATGATTATGTCAATGGTCCATTAAGCAAATAGTACATTAAACCAATAGAAGAGCATTAGGTGTTTGCTCCATAAATGGGTATATAACAGCAGGTTTAGGATTTAAGACTCCACAATAAATGCAATATTATATAAGCTGCAGGTTAGCAACGAATTTGCTCTACCTCGTTGATTTCTATATAGAACCAGACACAAGGAGCCATTTTCTATCCTAAGGTTTGCACTGTAGCCAATTAATATGAAATATTTTCCTATGAAAAGCCATACAAACATGACCATGTAATTCCCTTCTAACAGAAATGTTTCATTAGTGTTTCTGATAGAGGTAATCAATTCTTCTCCATCACATTGCTTCCATCTTGTCCAGCAATTATTTACAATACCAAGGACACCAAACACATCTCCTATGCTTTTTTTTCCTCCCACCAATGTTTGAGTTCAGCTTGTCACAAAAGTTTAGTGATGATGAAAACCCTTGGACAGGAGCCTGTGCAGGATGAAACACTTCCTGTAGTGCCCTGATGTTGAAAGGAAATTATTCGGGTGAAAGAGGTTTGACTCCTGTACCCATTCCCTCTGCAGGGTTGTGATGAGGGCTTCCAAAAAGAAAAGAAAAGAAAAACAAAACAAAACAAACAAAAACAAAAACAAACATACAAAAAAAAATTCAAGTTTTTTTTGGCGATATTTATCCACATTTCCAGGAATGCATTTAAATTGCAACACTGGCACAGGTCACCACGCTGCCATCACCTGACATCTGACCCAGCCACACCAGGTGGAAGCTGGACAGCAGTGTCAAGGTGAGGGGCACCGCATAACAACAGGAAGGTCACAAAGAGCTGAGTTCCTCCCATGTCAGGCTCTGTCTCTGGGCACAGCATTAGCCCCAAAGTCACTTCAGTTGTGTTTTGCTGCACAGCCTCTGCCAGGCACCCCCCAGATTTGCCTGGCCTGTCTCACTGCAGCTGCCAAGAAAATTCTGACAAGAGGCTGGATTGCTCTGTACCTCGCCAAGCTTTCCAGCTCTCATCTTCAAACCATCTGCAAGGAAAACCCTTCTACCTTATAAAGAAAACACAGGAGACTGAAATGGAAACTAAATTATAAAATCTTCAAGCGTGTTCCCATGTACTGTCCCACCAGCAGAGCACAGGGCTGATGTCCTTCAGCACACAGCTAAGCCATGGCAGCAATCACTCCCCACCAGCACCTTCCAGGCCTGCCTGTCCTGTACACAGATCCAGTCACCTTTTTTGTGTATCCTTTAACAAACTCACAGATGAAAGCCATGTGCTGTTGATAGACACTATTACTCTATAAGAAGGACTTCAAAAAAAATCAACATGCATAGGAAATGCAGAACCCAAGGCTTCAGGCCAGTTATTATAAACTAAAAGGGAATTGAAAAATAAACCACGGAGTCACTGGGTACAAGCTGCAGCTGGGGCCGGGGCCGCATCTCTCCGGCTGCACGAGCCGAGGAGCAGCAGAGCTTTGGGGGCACAGACAACATCCCAGAGCTGCCCCAGCTCTGGCTGTGCACTGCAGGTGCCCAGCCCTGGTTATGCGCAGCTCAGCTGCAGCTCCGTGCCCTGTCCCCAGGCCAGGCAGGCTGCCAGCACTCAGTGCCTCTCCTGCCCAGCAGGGCTGTCAGCACCACGCTCCTGGGGCTCCCAGCACGGCTCTCCCCACCTCTGCCCCTCTGAGGGCTGCCCAGGGCAGGTTCCATGCACCTCTGCTGAGGTCTCCCCTGGCCTTTCTCTTCCTGGGATTTTTTTTCCCAGCACACACAAGTTACAGCTCTTCTGGTTCTCTCACACGTCGAGCGCAAATTGCTCCCCTCCGCATGTGTTTTCTGTTCATGGATACACGGATCTGGTGACAGTAATCCTCTTTAGTTTCAAAATGGTTTTGGGCTCAGCTTCTCTCCACTGTGTGTTCAGCTTTCTGGCCTCTACAAAGCGAGCATGAAACACAGTTTCAGACACTTCTGTTCACTGTGCACAAGAGTAAAGTGCTTGAAAAGATGCAAGATAGTGAAAAATCAGTGCGGTGTGTTTCTGCCTCATTCATGCCTGCCAATATCATTTTTAAAAAAATCAATAGATTGCAATTTGCATTCATTTTAATACATTTGCATAAACTCAGGCAAATACATTGAAAGCTTTGTCCCTAACAACTTTAAAGTTATGCTGGAGCAAAACACCAGCACTGAGAGCTCATTGCAGGCTGCTGCCTTGGGGGGTGATTGGAGTGGGCAGGTTTTCCTCTCCTGCTCAGCACCACCTGGGCAGGCAGCGTGGGCAGGGAGCAGGGCTGGGCTTGGGAGGGATGGGCAGGTCCCTGCTTACTGCAAGGCAAGCATTTGGTGAGCCCAGACTGGTTCTGTGACTGCAGGTGAGTTCTCAGGCTCAAACTCTGAGAAGTCTGTTTTGTTTCACTCCCACATTCTGGAGCCTGGGGTTAGGTCCCTGAGGAGCTCACCAGGCTCACACTACCTGCAGCAGTCACTGAGCAGGAGATAGTTCAGGGACACACAGAAATGTGCTTTGACATGGGGACACTGAGGCTGGAGCAGGCTAAAAACCTTTCTTCCCTTGACTGAGCCTCTAGGTTAGATCTGGGAATTCACTTAGTTCCACCAGCAACTGGTTGGGTTTTTGTTTTTTTTTCCCCAAGAAGGTATGTTTCATCTCCTAATCCATAGCTGATCAGGTATAAAATTTGTTGCAAGACTGTGGGGTTGCTTTAAAAAGCACCAGGTTTGCTGGCTCTCAGCTGTGTTCAGCCAGAGCACTCAGCCAGCACTTCCCGAGCTGGCCCAGGTAAAACCAAGCAGGGAGAGCAGGGCAAGCCACGAGCCCCCGTGTCCACACTGCCCATCCCAAGGCTGGCAAGCTCAGTCCTAGAGCAGGGCACACAGCACCCACCCCACCACCCCTCAGCACGGAGAGTCTGAAATCCAAGGATTTCAAGCCACGTTGCTCTGCAAAGGTGATGCTGGCGACAGACAGGCACAGCGTGGTGCCCCTCGACCTCGGCAGTCAGCACGAGCAGCGCCGCCAGAGCCTGCCGAGATTTAAGGGAGGAAAAAGAGTGCTGCTCACAGGCCTGAAACCAAAAGTACAAGGGTAAAAGTGAAATGAGCAATGGCTTCTCTGCAAAATGTGTAAAATATCATCGAGAGAATAAAATCTACAGTTGGCTGGAATATGAATAGTAAAAATATTCACGAGTACACAGAGGCCTTCAACATTGCATCTAGACCAAAGAGGGGCAATGCGTTGGAAAAAATTCTTTCAAATTCAGTTCAGAGAAGCTGATTTCTGATGTTCTTCAGCTCAGAACTTGGAATAATTTTTTCCCCTGTAGGAACTTATACAAAAATGACAAAGAAGGAAAAATATATAAAAAGCCAAGAAATAATGACTTTTTAATCTTTGATGATATCTACTCAGAGGGTAACTATCTACAAGGATTGCAAAATTTAACCTATCATTTCCATAGTGACAACAGAATTTATAGATTAAAGATTTATAGAATTTAAACATTTGGAACGAAACCATCTGGCTCTGCAATAGCCAGCCCCAGACTTAGTGCTTCAATAGCTGGAGCTCTTCTCACTGAACAAAAGCCAAACCTCAAGTCATCAACAGCATCTGGCTATGATAAAGCCCTGCTCCAACACCAACTATTCAGAGATGCTCAGCTAAATTAGCAGGATGCGCCTGAGAGGCTGAACTGCACAAAAGGGGTAAGTGGAGACACAGTAGGTGTCCTCTGGGAAGGCTGGAGAAGGTGCTGAGCATCTCACTGGGGCAGGAAGAGGATGATTGGAGCTGAGGAGACAGACTCAGCTTTTCTAATCTGCTCTCACAGGGGTCAGTTGCTGTCTGGGTGCTCACAGATGTTTCCAGCTGGGGAGGAGGCAGCTCCTGGGGGCAGTCAGCGGGGTGGTGCCACGCCAGGGAGGGTGACAACGCAGAACCCAGCTCCACTTGCCCAAGGAAGCCACCTCCACACTCTCTCCCTGTCCCCACCCTGGGGCTGGGACCCAAACCACTCAATTCCCATCAGAGAAGCAGGATCTCCAGGACTGGGGTGGCCAGAAGCTTGCTCCCCATCCAGCCATTTGGAAGGCACTTCTGTTCCTCAGTGTTGAGGTAGAAATAGAAAACTTGAGACAAATCTCTGACATTTTATAACTGCATTTGCACTAACAAATGTAGACGACACATTTATTGACATTGTAACAACTCCTCCAGGACAACTACATTTTTTTAAAAATGGAAGAATAAAGATAAATCTCCCATAGATATTGCAATGAATCTTACCCTGACATCCTAACAGCTCCGATTCAATCCTTGAATAGGGAAGAGCTCATTAAAAATATCTTCCCCAGCCGCTGCATGGGGCCGATGGCTCCTTCAGCCCAGCCCCAGCGACTCCCGCGTGCAGCTGGTGATGCCAGACAGGCACAATTTACGGTTTCATGAATTTGATGAAGTGATATATACACTCAGATTAGTATGTTTGTAAGAATTGTAAAGGTTTCAGGCCCAGATTTTGCGAACTACAAGTTTAATTGGCCCGCGATTACTATGACTGCATATGCAAATTAGATCAGCGCAATTTCACATGTAAATGGCCATAAATTGGGCACGCCAAGCCTGCTGTGGACTCACTGCCACTCGAGCCAGCCCCGAGCTCGCTACACCTGCATCTTGCTGGTGCTGCTGCCCTCAGGATCCATCAGTATTGCTGGGAAACGTGGCTGGGGGCTCAGGTTTGGGCTGGGGAAAGCACAGAGTGCTGCTCGACCAGGCAACAGGGGCTGCAACGCAGAAACTGAGCCACAACCTCTCCAAGGAGGCTGCTTCTCACCTCGTGAAATCCTCCTCAGGCTTCTGCCAAGGGCTTGCCCACGCTGGTAACTCACCAGCAGCTAGAAACTAATTTTACTCCAAAGTTTTTCACACAGGCTGGGTCACATTTCAGAATGTTCGCAGGTTTTCCAGACTTCAGTGCCTTCCCCCAGGACAGCCTCTCCCTCCTGGGTTTAGATTTAAGCCAAGAAGTGCCTGCAGTAAATGGGAATCCCTAGCCACAGGTCTGAGACCGAGCCCTAATTTTAAGGCCATTTGGCAGATTTGAACCTAGACTGGTGCATTTCCACTCAGGGCCCGGAGCTTTGGTGTTCTGCAGGGCAGTGTCTTGCCTTGCTGCAGCACTGGAACACCCAGCTTTGGGGCCTGGGGGAGATGCTGCAGCACCTGGGGACACTGCAGAAGAGCCACTCGATCCAGATAGAGCAGCTTCTGCTCTGTTTCACTAAATACCTCATTTGCACACTGCAGTTGTTGTTGCTCTTTTTAATGAAGAAAGACTTCAGATCTTCAGCCATGGACTTGGAGCTCTTCAAAAAGGAAAAAATTCAAAGGCTAAAAGCTTAATATTAATGAAGAAAAACAGAGCTATGCAAGCCCGAGACAACTAATAACGTATGCAGAGTGATAACCTGATAAAGATTTGCTGGTCTTTAGAAAGAAGAGAAGCACCAAGAGTTTTCATATAATAGGAAGACCCCAACATTCAGTCTATCTGAACAAGGTGCTTTAGGCTTAGCTTCCTCAAGACTTTTGTGCCATTTATGGACCATTTCTGCATGTAAAACAGGGAATTAGTGCACTAAAAATGACTTATGTACCAAATTAGTCTGTTTTCATACCCACAGAATCCCAAAGCAGCTCTATTTAACTCTGACCCAAGTACTCACCTCGGGGGTGAATTACCTAGAGAAGCTGGAGTCAGATGGAAAAACATTTGCAGCTTTAGAAAGCTTATTTTATGTATTCACCAATAACCTCATGTTGTGGAAACAAGTGCAGATTTGGTGGATGTTGTGCCATGACCCAGCGTGGCAGGAACCTTTCCCACAGCAGCAGATTCCCACAGTGCTGCCCCTTCTGAGCATGGCTTCTCATGTCTTTCCATTTTAGATGAGTCCTAAAAATATATTCCAGAATAAAAAAAATTAATCCAGGGTACCTAACCTCAATAACCTGCGCACGTTGCAGTGCCACGGTTTCCACACCCTGCTGCTGAATCTCACACAGGGCTGGGTACACACGTCTGTTCCCACACAGAAAATTCCTTCCACATCTTCCTCTGCCTGACACAGGGGCTGAAGGCACTTGGGAAGGAAAGCTAAGTTGTACAACAACATCCCAGACTGTAGAACTTGTTCCCACCCATTCTGGGGGCATTTTCCAGAGATATGGATATCCTCCCAGTGCAGGAGGTACCACTCAAAACTTCCCTGTAACTGTTGCCCAGCCCCTGGGTGTGGGTTGGCCTTCAGGATGTCGCAAGCAAGAGCTAGAATAGAAATTTGCTTCTTTTGCTCCCTTTAACTCAATGCAATCTCCTCTGTTTACATCTGCAAGCTACATCAGCAAAAACATCCTGCACAGATGAACTCTACGAGTACATAATAAATAAATAATAACAATAACAGTTTGTGTTAATATAGCACCTCTAATCCAATTATCTGAAAGCTCTTTGCAAATACTAATTAATTAAGTCTTGCAACACCCCTGTGACATAGGTTATTATTATCCCCACTTTATATATGATAAACGGGAGCCACCAGAATTCCGCTTCCCTCGAGCACCACGTGTTTAGAGCAGCACGGCCAGAGCCCGTGGGCTGTGCTCCAGCACCACACAGCACATCACAGCACTCTGAAAAGGGTTTCTTTTGGTAAAGACCACCACACTACAGCAGCAGAAAGAAGGGAAGCTTCCCAGCCATTCCAAGATTTCGGAGGCAGCCCTCGCACACAGCCAGGCTCCTGCTCGCTGCCTTCCTGCTCCAGGGATCCCTGCAGGTCCACGCTGAGGGGAGATGAGGTCACACCTTGCCTCTCCAGCTGTCAGCACAGCATGAAGCAATAACTATTTGCCTTGGGTCTACTCCAAGGCCAAGCTTGCAAAAGAGGTGCTGAGAAGGAGCTCAAGCCCCAAAAGGGTTCACAGGAGCGCAGGGCTCTTTCCTGGCTTTGGTTTCCTTCAGGCACCGTGAATTTCTGCATCCCCTGAGCACTCTGTGATTTATGACAGCTGGAGCCATTTGTGTTTCACCAGGAAATGGTCCATCCCAAAAGCACAGGTGGGTGGAGGTTGGAGGGAGTGGTGCTGCCCAAGGGCTTCCTCACCCTCTTGCCTGTGGCAAGCCAGGGAGGCCTGGGCTCAGCCCCAGCTACACAGATAATCCACCCTGCTGCCTTTTATGTGTCTCAGCAGTTTCAGTGCCCACTTTTTCTCATAAACCTTTAGAAGATATACTAACATCGTGAAAGCAAAGAATTTTTTAGCCTGCATTTTGGAAAATTTGTTTAAAAGAGAGTTGCTGCTTGCTCTCTGTGGAAAGCAGGCTGGGTTACTTTACTTGTCAGGAAAATTGAGGCAAAATACCTCTGAAAATTATTTCTTTTTGCTCTCTTATGACAGGGGGACACATATGAAGGCCTTCTGATTTGTTAGAACTCTTTTATGCCCATACTTTTTAATCATCTGCCGTAGTCTGGGAGAGCTTTTGGAGCTCCCTGGACCAACTGTCCAAATCCTCTTTGGTACACTTTTGGCACCAATGTGGTTGGAACCGTCCATCACCTCATTTCAGCTTACCCCAACACCAATCATGTGAAATCATGTGAAAATGGAGTCATTTTGCAGTTCCAGTTGTACCTTTTCAGGAGCACGCTGACCTTCTCCCCAGAAGTGTGTGTCAAAGCCACCCCTGCAGAGCACTCAGCTGTGGTCTGCTTGCTAGTGACAGGGGGGAGCCACCCTTTCATCTGCACTGAAATCCATCCTCCCCATTTTTAACATCCAAGTAATAAAATTCACAGGGCTAAATGAAAGATGTTGTTAATTATTTTATGGAGTCATTGCCAATTCATTCTCTGCTGTGTTATCCTGAGGTCAGTTAGGTGCTGCAGCTTCCCTGCTTCCCCCAGCAGCACCACACGTGCCATGTGGAGAAAAATGGGCAAGGTGTATTGCTTTAAGCCAAACAAGATAAGGCGTGTTTGCCCGTGGATTACAAAACCTAGGAAAGATCAAACGGCTCCACTGGAGGAGAACTGGGTACAGCAGCTCATAGCAAGTGCTGTGGCTAATTCCAGACCAAAGGGGAAGCAGGATAAGAGGAAATTTATGAGTAAGCTCTTGAAGTAATGAAACGAAAGTAATGCTGATTGGCCTCATTTGCAGCAGTTCAAAAGCTGATCAGCATCGCTGAAGTGGTGAAGGATCAACTGACAATCATTTCCGTGGTGAGGAGCAGAGCTGACCCGCAGAACACAGCACGGGGGGTCCGGGCACGGGGGCCACAGCTGCCGGCCCCCAAATTCCCTCTGCATCACCTGGACATCCTGCTGGCCCTGCCAGGGCTTCTTTGGGAAACGGGGAATGCAGCGCTGCGTGGTGATGGCAGCAGCTCGCAGGGAGCTGGAAAATGGGGAGGAGACAAAGCCGGAGAGTGGGGAGCACCCAGAGACACCTCGCAGGAGCTGAGCAGCGTACATGGAAAAGCAAAGAGGAACCTGTGACCAGGTGGGCTTCACAAGGACAGGACACTGGCTGAGATCCCACCAAGAGCTGCTGTCCTTGGAGCTGGAGGGACCGTGGCCCCTGCAGCACATGGTCTTCCCTGTGTGCAGTCACAGGAGCCAGGAACCAACAAATCCACATGAAAGCTGCTGGATCTTCAACTGCCCTAGAGGCAGTATTTAGGATAACAAGGGTTTGTGCTCACCCAGAAATGGGGCGGGGAGGAAGAGTGGCACATTTGTTACTAATATACCTTTGCTTCAAGACGGAGTCTGACCCGTGTCCCGGTCAGAGTTGTGTGGGAATACGTTATTTGTGAACATGGAGCCATCTGGAAAACATGTGATTCCACTGAGTTTGGTCAAAACCATCTGCCCATAGGTTACAAGGAAACGCTGATGGAACATGCAGTTTATGGAAATGTTTGTCTCTTCCTGGCTGATGTGCTGTATTATGACTAATTTTTGAAGGCCACATTGCATTAAGTCAGGATGTGCAGTGGAAACAACATGCCTGATAAAATCTTACATGAGACAATGAATCTTAATATGTACATTTTAAGACTGTGGAGGAAAAAACCCAGCTTTTTTCATCTACATATTGATTCAAGTCCTTACCTAAGCACAAATTGGCTGACCATAAACAAATACAGCCAAAACCATTGTGTTTCCAGTAGTGTTTCACATACCTGGGAGGGAAAAGGAAGAGATGAACCCTAAACCCGTAGAGTACTTTTGAGCTTTGTGTTTTGACACTGGACACAGTGAGCTGGTTTAGTTTAGTCACTGTAATGAGGAGAATACTAATCCACTCCTGCAGTTTTACAGGACACAGTGGTTGTGCCTCGGTGAATTTCTTCTGCACCAAACTTTATTCGCATGGAGAGCAAAATCCTCTAAGGACCCAAGAGTTCCGTGTCTGTGCAGGGCCCTGCATGAGGCTCTCAGGGCTGCTCCGACAGAAATTTCCCGCAGGGGAAACTCGTTCTTTTGGGATGGGAGGGATGGAACGGTGGGAGCATAGACGGGAGTCTGCGGGTGCCATAGGGGGGATGCGGTACCGGGAAGGGATGCGGTACCGGGAGGGGATGCGGTACCACGGGGGGGATGCATCACCGGGAGGGAATGTGGTACCGGGGGTGGGATGCGGTACCGGGAGGATGCGGTACCGGGAGGGGATGCGGTACCACGGGGGGGATGCATCACCGGGAGGGAATGTGGTACCGGGGGTGGGATGCGGTACCGGGAGGATGCGGTACCGGGAGGGGATGCAGTACCACGAGGGGATGCGGTACCACGGGTGGG
>VWZN01006847.1:168180-183225 GCA_013396955.1 Regulus satrapa
CGGCCCGGGTGCGGAGGGCGCAGCCCAAGGAGCGCTCGCTGCCCGGTCTCCAGCCCCCTCTGCCGCCCGCCCCCTCTCGCTGCCGCGCCCGGCGCAGCCGCTCCGGGGCTGCGGGAGCGAAATTTGATGTTGTCGAGATGTTCTGAACGTCACAACAGGAGGAGACTGTACCTGGAATGCCTGTGGCTCCCGGGAGCAGCCCCTCGGGGCGGCGGGGACAGCCCGCCGGGCTCTCGGCACGGTGGGGATGCTGAGCACACGGCAGTGCCGCGGCCCACGCGGTTCCTCGCCCACCCCGTGTGCCAAAGGCCGAGACAAGTTCCTCTTTTCCTCTTTTTCTGCTTCATCTGCCTGCCGGGGCAAAATTAAGGGCGAGCAGCCGTGCGCTGTCCGCCGTTCTCCGGGAGCCGTGCGCCGGGCAGGGGCCCGGGGCCGGGACAGCGCTGGGACCCGCAGGGATGGCCTCAGCGGCAAGGCACGGCCAGCGGAGCCAGCTCAGACAGGGCAGCGACAGCGTTCAGGAGATGCCGCCCGTATCTGGGGAGCTGCGGGGTGATGGCAGATGGCGGGAGGAGTTTCTTTACAAACTGAGAATGCAGACGTGGAATTGCTGTCCACGGCTGATTTCTCCCCCCAGCCCGAAAAGAGCTCCCGCGCTGACAGAGACTGCTACACATCTCCGCAATTAAGCAGTCAAGACGTGCTGAATAATAAATGAGCGCAGGAAGGCCTGGGCTGCAGCTGGGACCGAGTCCCCCGGTAAATGTGACAAGTTGAGCGCCGCGCTGGCAGAGCGCTCGCAGCCCTCTGAATCCACAGGGCGCCTCGCCCGCCAGGCCAGCGCCTCCTCCGTCCCTGTCCCTCCCGCCTCCCCAGCCAGCCCCGGCGATCGAGAGCTGTGCCCAGCGTGCCCTCCCCGCTCACAGGCACCGGTTCCCTGCCCCCTTTGCACCTCCGACGCACAGACCGCCTGAAACGGCTTGGGGAGGCAGTGTGTATGCACCTGAGAATAAAGCAGAAGGTAATTAAAAGATATGACCTACATCAAGCAAGACCATCCAGCGCCTGTTACATTAAATGGAGCGGATGTGTCCTCCATCCTGCCCGGTTTTAACGTTCATTTTTGGGCGAAGCATTAGCACAATGGCATTTTACCTCCCCCTCCACTCTTTGGGTGGCAATGCACCTTTGTTTAAAAGACTGTAAGGAGCAGAGAAGTGAAAGGAATGAATGTAGTTTGAGGTTATTGCTTGAGTGGGCAGAAGAACATGAAAATTCAAAACATCCCAGTAGCCTGTAGATGTAGGCAAACTCCTGGCTGTTCAGGCAACTGATTGTTCAATAAATGCAAATGGACAAAGCAAAGCATCACTGAACTTGAGAGATAAAGGTCCCCTAACAATAGAGGCTTTTTACAGCATTGAGTCCAATTTTTTTTTTCCTGTTTGTATAAGTAAAACCCAATTTGAGCAACTGAAGCATCAGCTCTTTACGGTGAAAGATAATTTGTCTGGAGCAGCCAATAAGATAGTGTAAGATCCTCTAAAGAAAGCCCAAAATATGTATCCTCATTTCATTAATAAATGGCTTGAATCCAAGCATAAAAATGATGTGACTTTAATGGTTTTTCCAACTGGTAGCCACATTCCTTGTTAGCGAGAGATCCCATGTGGGAACATTAAAGTGAGACAACCCCACACAGGCTGGGAGTGATGAAACATGACCTAGCAGCTTCAGCACGCATCAGAGGATGGAGCTTAGTAATAAAATATTCAAATAAGCAATTCAGCCCTAAATGATGCTCACCGTCCAGATTTTGAAACTGGGATTTAAAGATCTTTGTATTTTGAAGTGCCAAGTTTCCATAAGTAAATATGAAACTGAAAGTCAAAGGCTGGTAACTACAACCTGGTTGTACCTGGATCTCTATCTGGTTAATTTAAAGGTGTGGTTTGGGTTAGTACAGGAAAACTATCAAAATCTAGCATCTCTTTGTGAATAAATCTCTGTGAAGTTGGCATGCCACAGGTAGGAGAGGGGTCATGTGATATGGTATGTTCTCATTTTTTGCTTCAGTAGATTCATTTTTTATTGAATAGCAGAGTAAATATTTAAGCAAAACTAGTGTAAACTGCTGGCAGGTATGCCATGCTAAGTAGCAATCATTTACTTTTAAATAATTAAAAGTCAATATACAAGCATAGCATTCTTGTTGCAGTGCGGCACACGGTGCCACCGCTCTGCCTACATGTCACTTCAGAGCCTGATTTACTAACAAAGCATTTAGTTCAGCTCATTTGGAGAGGGGGAAAAAGAAAAGGAAGTTTTTAAAAACCCGCCCTCTCTGTTGTGTGTGCTTGCAGATATTTTGGCTATGCAGACCCCAGCTATTTCTGAGTAAGGCTGAGTCTGCATTACTTGTGGGGCTGGTGAGGAAAGCCCTGATTTCCTTTGCATTATGCATAGTGGAAGTGTCAGGATGGCTCTGATGGTGTTTAATTAAATATTTGGCAGTGTTTAATTAATTAAATATTTAAACATTAAATACTAAATAGGATGTGATGTCTGCTTAGTGGACATTATGTCTCAATAGCCATTAGTCATTAAATAGGACTCAAATTGGCCCTAGAAGACTCCCCTTAGCTAAGCAAGGTCTTAAGTACATGCACTTTTGGATCTTCATTAATAAGCAATAGAGGCCAATTCCGAGGATGTAGCAACACAGAGATCCCTATTAACAGAAACGTTAATGTCTCTGTTTGAGACCAGGCTCTCCAGTCAGCAGCAGACGAGCTGCTCCAGGCTGAGGGGTGGCGTGGGGCTGCTCGGGCAGTGCACGGCAGCACAGACATGCCCACCGTGGCCCTGGGGTGCCTGCCAGCACAGCAAGGACGAGGGTGCAGCCACCAGGTCTCCGAGGGACTGGTTTGGGCTAACTTTGGGGGGTTTTAAATTGACGAAGCGGATCGGTGCTCGCACACGCTGAGGCTCGCTGCACGAGCCCTGTGCGCACTGGGGCTCGCCTGGGGAGCCCCGGGCAGCCACCTCGAGGTAAATGAGAATCAGGCTCCCCACGCCCACCCTCGGCCGGGTTCCCACCAGCACTGGCCACGGGCTGATGCAGCCAAGCGTTGCCACGTGCCAGCGCTCTCAGCCTGCACCCTTCCACAGCCCCGGCACAGCAGCTGAAAACTGAGCACAGCCAGGAGCGCCTGGTGAAGTGGTGTCTATAAAAGAGAAGGGGACTGATGTTTTAAAGATTTTTCTGCGCTGTAATTTCAGCAGGGAAACAACATTTTACAGGCCCATGTGGTTTTGAATTTGCTAATTTATTATTCTCTCTTCCCCAGACAACCAATAGTGGCGAACACTTCATACTTTTCACCTCGGCGGTATTTTTGGTGTATATTTAAATATATTCGGTATATTTAAATTATATATTTACCATTAGATCCAACACTGCGCTCTAGCACACGTTGCCACTGCCTTTCAGCACCACGCTGCTCAGCAGAGGGTGTGTAGCCCACACTGGGGACTCAGGCTCCCTGGGGACAATAAGCAACCCTGGCACACACCCTGACAGTGACCTGGGGCTTTTCAGGGCATGATAAACTGATTGCAAAGCAAGTCTGAGATTGTTTTAATTTATGCTAAATTCAAATTATAATCCAGCAGGGGGGGATCCCTAATTAGCTCAAGGTTTTTTTTTCTTTGGGGAACTCTGGTAGCAAGCCACATGCCATCAGTGGGACTTGTGGTGGGCAGCCAGCAGGGCCACTGCAAGGGGCCTGGTGTGCTCCCGCCCTGGTGCTGCTCTGTGGATTCAGCATTCATAGATCTCCCGTGCCTCCCAGGCTGCAAACACGCCAGTAATCAGATTGTGCTTCTGCCTAGTAGTTCTTACTTGAAATATCATTGAGTTAGCTCTTGAGGGATTTGTGTCTGGTGACATATATATTGGTACCGAAGTCAGAGGTCGCCTATTGCAAAGATCATCTTGATAGGATGATTATGAAAAAAGCCATGCTGGTTAGAAGACCCTCTAACTAGATTTGGCCATCTTCTTTCAGCGTCACATTAGCGGATCCTGGTTTCTCTCTCAGTTTTAGTGATCCAATCTTTCTTCTCCTGAATTTCTCCCTTGGGAGCTTTCTACACAGACATTTTAATATATCACACTATTCTCTGCAGAAATCATTTGCTTAATAAAGAGACTGGATATTTTTTAGTTGTAACATTATCAGCGTTCAAGAGCAGCCACCGTGCCCACACCTCCTCCTGGCACGGGCCGGGGAGGGCTGGTCCTGAACCAAAGCCATCCCAGCAGTGAGTCAGTGCTTCCACCTTCACATTTCCACCACGCACAGCTCCCAGAGCAGCTGGGACTGGCTTTGGAGGGGATGGTGTGACTGCTGGGAGAGGTGCTCTGCACAAGGTGTTCCTCCACCATTTTGCTCCACGCAAACTCCAGCTGGACCTTTTTTAGCTTTTAAGGAGGTGTCTGTGATGGGATGGGCGCTATAAAGCGAGCACCCTCTCACACATTAAGCAGCACAGTCAGTCGCTGAATTACCAGCTAACTGCCAAACTCAGGTTTATTTTTCGCTTTTAAAGCTTCTTGTTGCACAATGTCAAGCTGTCAGAAGACACTGTCTGCGGAACACAAAACAAATATCAGTGCCACGCTTCCTAACAATTCACACAGCCTGCTCAGCATCCTCTGCCCACACCATCTTCCCAGGTGACACGAGGTGAGCCCACACGAGCTGCAGGTGGGCTGTGCTGCTCCCCTCACTCACTGCTCTCCCAGTTATTTCTCCTGGTAGCTTTGCATGCTTGTTGCGTGCTGTTAAAAGGCTTTTCATTTCCTGACAATTTATAAATATGTATTGGGCCTGAAGGATGAGGGTAAAGCAACTGCTGTTTCTTTTTTTAAAGAAAATTAAACATGACAAACTTAGTTATTCATGCAAACCATCCGCCTGTTATCTCTGATTATGCAGGATCCAAATGGTGAAGCTGAGTGAATGAGTGCATTCATCAAAGTAAACTGTCAGAGGCAGGAACACTGGGTTTAACCTACCCCTACCTATTTTCTTTTGTACTTATGTTTCATCATCTTCAACAGGCAGTGCAGTTACTTGGTATCAGGAGCACCTATTTCAGTACCCCCTCTCTCTTTAAGGGGGTTAATTAGCCTCCAGAAGACAGAAGAGACCCTTTGTGTAGTGCTCTCCTGCTTTAAAACATCACTTCACCAGGATATTTTAAGCTTGTGGACCAGATCATACAGAATTTCAGGGGCACAGCGCTCGTGTGTCCCTGCACTCACCCAGCCCAAAAGGAGGTGCAGCGTCCTGTGTGTTTTGTTAAGCCTTGGCACTCGTGCGTGTGTGCGTATGTGTGGGAGAAATAAGTAGAAATAAACTTCACACACCGGAAAGTGACAGATTGAATCTCGCCCATCCACCAGCCTGCCCCACAGCAACAGAGAAAACCTGGGACATGTAAACATGAGAAAACAAGGAAGATTGTATCATACCGTCTGAAATTTGTGGCAAGCACCACTGCTCGCTTGTCTGTTTTAATGCAGAGAAGCTGCTTCAGACATCAGCTCTTGTACTCAGGAGCAGCTTTGATGTGTCTTATGAGGAAGATGCCCTTTTCCTGGCCTGGGAGGATTGGATGGGGCCAGGTCCCTTCCTGAGGCACCAGAATCACAGAATGAGCTGATTTGGAAGGGACCCACAAGGATCAATGAGCACAGCTCCTGGCCCTGCTCAGCCCCATCCCCAAGAGTTACACCATGTGCCCGGGAGTGTTGTCCAAATGCCTCTTGACCTCTGCCAGGCTTACAAGCCATCCTTTCCTCTCCCCCACCAGCAGGACCAGTGCCCTGAATGGTACCTGCTAGCAGGATGATGCCCAGGTGACCACCAAGGCCCCTCTGTCCTGCACTACCCTTTGCTGTCAGTTCTACTCATTTTGGTGCAAGACAGGGACCAGGATTTTTAGCCCCTTGGTGGTGTGCCATGCCAGAGAGGTTAAACTGGCCAAGGATTTTTTAGAGGGGGCTGGAGGACAAGGAGGACTTTTTGCAGCTTGCAACACCTTCTGTGGTACAATATAATGCACCAGGAAAAAGCCACAGCACTCTCCCAGCGTGATTTACACTCTGGTTGAGTCAGTGTGACAGCAGGACTACTTAACGCTACCCTCCGCCCCCACCGTTACAGAGTTATGACTTTAAACGCCAAATATGAATCAAAAATTTCCTCTCCATTCAAGTCCTCCTTCTGCCCTTCTTATCTGACTCATTTCCAGGCTGCCCACTGACCTTCACGCTAATTGATCATTACTAATAGATAAGGGTAATGCAGCTTTTGAACTGTGCTTTCTGTGTGCTTTGTGCTTCTTGATTGGCACCGGCGACATTTTTTTTTTTATTATTTTTTTTTTTCCTAGACTGAAATTAAATCAGAAGCCAGTGGACAATACACTGGAGTGAGCCGCCATTTTGCTGCAGGCACTACCCAAAATGACTGGAAAAGCCCAATTCCTCCGCATTTGCAGGAGGCTGGGTCTTCCCTAACACCCCCACGGAGCAGGCTTAGTGTCACCAAGCCCTCTTACACCACCACGTATCTCCCAGGAAGGTGCCTGAATTCCCTGCTGTGAGTGTGGCCCTCGGCAGCTGCCCTTGGCTGGAGGCTGAGGTGTTTCACAGGTGTTCATTGGCTCAGGAAGACACCCCCCAGGTATCTGTGGAGCTGAGCCATGTCTGCCTGTGGATCCAGGGCACTCGGGAGGATTTAAGTGACTTGTCAGGAGTTATCAGCAGAGCCTGAGGTGCAGCTCAGCTCACATTTGCTGCCCCAGCCTCCTCTGCAGCTATCAGATAATGCCAGCCTCTGAGATGCACTAATGCTGGGGAGCATGTTTCAGACACAAATGGATTATTACTGGAATCCTATAGATAAAGCCATTCAGCTTCTGAGGCCCTTGGGAGAATGAGAAGTTAATACATATGACAGCAACAAGACATATAAAGCATGCAGCACAAAGACACAGTGAGAAGCACCTGCAGGAGTGCTGAAAGGGAGACAAAAACCCGAGCAGGAGAGCAAATCTGCATAAGATACACAGATGTACGCACAAACTTCACCAAAAATCCCAGATCTTCAAGCATTTTCTGGTGAAGCCTTCAGAAACATCAACATGAGCTAAAAGCTTCAAGCTCCTTTTTGTTCAGCCACCAGTTTTCTTGGAAAGACTGTCGATGATAACAGCAATTATCAGCCTTGTTCTCAGACTTGCCCATGCATGGGAGCAGTCGCAGGTGGAAGCAGGTGCTGGTGGCACAGGACACCCAGCCTGCCCAGCCCAGGTGTTTGTACATCTGCCCCTTTATCCAACCGCGGTGACAAAAAATGAGAGCAGAAATCCCAACGCCCCATTTTCGCCAGCTTAAACCCTGGTGATGAGCACTCTAAGAACCCATTTCAGGCAGAATAGAAAATTAATGAGGGAATAAAAGAGGTTGAGTCACACATCTTACATCTCAAATATGCCTCGCACAAATCGGCCGTGATGAATTGTTGTATGAAGTCTGGGCAAGGCTCCTCGCTGGTCAGAATACAGATAAAGCATGTGTGGGGCTTCTCACATGTTAAACAGAGCTCATTAAGGGAAAGATGCTGTTTATCCTTTTAATTCTGACCACATCATTCACTCGTCATCTTATTTAGCCCCTATTTTTCCCCAGACTGGCAGGTGATATGATTGCATTGGCCTCAATACAATCACAGCTCACACTTTGCTTGACAATCCAGCAGCAGTGACCAGAGCCTTTGTGCTGGTGCAGCTGGGAGAGCTGAGTGCCTGCTCACGGACATCCCAGCCCAGCAAACCCACGGAAACAAAACCAGGCAACTTTCAGTCCATGAATATACATCTCCTTCAGAGCAAAAAGGAGGCTCTCCAGCAGCAATGCCAAACATGCAGATTAATGACAATGCTTTGCCTGTGAAAATGGCCTTGCTGAGTCCAAACACGTTCTCCCGAGATGCCAGATTTTGTAAGTTAGCAAAAATGTTGAGCTGTCTGTTTGCTTTAAACAATTATGTCAGCTCTGCAAGTAAAATATGTTCCCTTGCCTGACCTCCCCATGCTGCTAGGTAGGGCAGCATTTGGCTGGCTCTTGCTTTAACATGGACATCAGGGGACAGCTGGAGACTTTCCCTGAGAGAAGAAGAGCACAGGCAGCGAGGGGAGAGGGGACAGGACCAGCAGCACCGACAGGACTCGGCAGCAATGAGTGTTGTCGCCTGCTGCATCACAGCAGAGCCCTAGTAGCCCAAGAGAGGTAAAAGCCCTGGTCAGGAGTGCGTTTAAGTCTTCAGTGGCAGGTAAAAACAGATCTGTTTGCAGAAGGCAACTCTTTAAGTAGGTATCTGGTGCCACACTTTACTGAAGTACTGTCCTAAAGCAGACAATACAAAGGAGCCTGTTGTTGCTGCTCCCACCACTCCCCCAAGGGAGAGCTGCTGCAGAAAGAGAGATGAAATGATTTATCCTAGGTCACAGTAGAAGTTAGTGGCAGAACTGGGAATTGCAGAGGCTCCCCTGGGTGCCCACCCAGCACACTCAGCACAAACTGAGCCCTTGTCCACAGCACCGGGTGAGAGGCCGGGTCAGGCACTCCCTGCGCTGGGACAGGCTGTCAGAGCCTGGCACTGGGCTGCTGAGCAGCAAACACTGCCTGTCCACCCCGGGCAGAGCAGCAGTATTTATATCAGAGCTAATGGAGGCAAACACCCGTTGCTTTGCTATGATTTACACCCAACACACCACAGCCAAGCTGAGCCAGAGGAGCCCATCCTTCCACCACCTTCCCAAAACCAGCACACTGAACCAATGGCACAGGGCTAGAGCCAGCCTGCAGGGTGTTTTCTCATGTGGGCAAACACTTGCTTGACAAACACTTGGTAAAATGACTCACACAAACACAGCTTACCCTAGGGCTGACACTTGGTGTGAGACCACAAGAAGCTCCCAGCATGAAAAACACTGCTTGGACAAACCTGGGCTAGATGGCAACAGCCTTGAGTGAACTGCAGTGGAAATAAAACTAGAGGGCAACCTAGTGATGGTGCTCCAACACACATCCCAAATATTTCTGTACCATTATCTCTAGAGCCCATCTAGGCAGCTTTCTGGTATGCAGAAAATCAGGTTTGGGAGAGCCAAAAAAAAGTCCAGAATGGTACTGGGGGTTGTGCTAAGGTGGTTGATTGGAACATGAGACAATTCCAAACACATGGAGGGGGAAAAAAAACAAACTCATGGAAGAAAAACTGAAACAAAAAACCCACAAGAAAAATGGAAGTTGCTCAGTTTTGCACTGCGTTGCAGGGACTATGGGGTGGCACATCTGGGAGTCCCTAGGCCACAAAGCTCCTGGACACTCAGCCTGCTTTTGCAGCTCACACAGAGCTCCCTGGCCTGTGCATGAAACCTCCTGCACCTTTTAACTACTCACTTATAAAAGCAGCTTCCTGGGATGCTGCTGAACACAAAGCTGATATTCATCTTCTCTCAAATAGAGCAAAAAACTGTGTGAAAATACACAATTGAAGGTACTTCCCATGCTATAATCATGTGACAGTTCTTCAGAGAGAGCAGAACTGTGCAACAAATCCAAAACCCATGACACTCCTGACTGTGATGATTTCACTTCTAAGCTAGCAGCAGGTGAGGACAACACGGTTTGCTCTTTCCAATATTCAAAGACAGTTTAGCATCAAAAAATCTTTCAGAGTGATCACAGTCCAGGAGAATACATCTAATTCCCTTTAAAATAATTTGGAGCTTCACTGGGTAGAAAATTGCTATTTCTGCTCCAATGCCAGAGAATTCCATTTTTAATTACAGAAATTTCTGTTATGCACAATCATAATATTCTTTCATATTCTCCCTCACTCTTAGCTCGAACACACTATTAGCTACTTAAACTGCTGCTCTGCGTTGGGCAGACACAGGTCACTCCTGCTGCACAGGAATGCTGATGGCCCTGTCTCCAGAAACAGCTCAGACCAAATAACAGAGGATGAAGCATCATTTTTTGTATATTCTAGGACAAATTACCCTAACAATCAATGGCTTTTTGGATGCAACCTTCATTCAGATGCAATTAGAACATAAAAATATTAAATACCTTCTCTAGAGTGCAGATATATGGACTGATGCCTTGTGGAATGCAAGCTAAGGACCAAATTCAGTGAGCAGAGTGAGAAATGCAACATGAGAATCCTCAGCAGAGGTGAATGAAAAAGAATAACCCCTTGCTACTGTCTCTGTTTGCAGGATCAGGAAACAGAGGGATAAATTCTCATGTCCCAAACCAATAAACACAAAATTATCTTTACACATTAATTAATCATCCTGTAGAATGAATCAGCTGAACCAAAAAAAGTCAACCTGTTTCTGAGGAGCTGTGAGGGGCAGCAGCTGGAGATTCACAGCTCAAACCTGTCCCAGTCGGACGAAACAAGAAGACTCCAAACACACAGGAGTGTGTCCAGACACACATCCCCGGGATTAGTGTTTGCAAAGATACAAAGATGATGAATGAGTTGCTTTAATCTGTGGCTGCATTAAACAGATTGTCTCTGTACATTTAGTACCTGCTTTTTCAGTTCCAGCGGGAATTTAGTACCTCTGCTGATCAGAATCGATAGCTTTAATTGGTAGTTTAGAGTTAGGTGCAAGGTGCATTGACACTAATGAAAATTAGTTGCTTAATTTGCCAGTGACACCAGGGAGCAGGCTGGGGAAGGCAGTGGGAAAGGCAGGCAGGGCTGCCGCTCTCCGTGCCCTCTCCTGGGGCACAGAGGGACAGGACGGGATGGGAAGGGGCTGGTGCAGCCAGGCAGCAGGAGGGTGTGCAGGCAGCTGGCCAAGCATGCCCAGGAGCCCAGACTGGGGCCACATCACCGTGTGGGTGCACACAGAGCAGTGTGACTCAGGCGTGGGTGCTTAGGAGAGCCGTGCTGCCCGGGGAGGTGGCAGCACACACCAGGTGCCCCAGCAGCGAGGGAGGCTGGCACAGGCTCTGTGCCATCTGGGCTTGCTTTACAGGCACCAAGCAGGTCCCTCGCTCCCTGAGGAGCAAAAACCTTTCCTCCTCCCTGAGCAAACACACAGCAGAGCTCGGAGGCAGGAGAGGAGGCAGGGCCTACTGAGCCATTCCTGGTGGCCACGCCAGCAGTCACCTCTGGGCTCTGCTCTAGAAACAGCCTCTGCTCATCAAACTGAGGAGGCCGCACGCATCAGCCCCCCCAGGAGCTCCCAATTAAGCTCTTTTGGTGTGGATCAAAATTAAAACACAGCTACCTTGCGGGCACATTGGAAGCCCTCACTAGCCAGCTATAGAAAGGGTTCTGGCTGCCCCTGTTCCCTTTGAAGTGTGCCTGCTGGCTGTAGGTTTCTCTCGTGTTCCCCTGCAATTACAGCACTTTTCAGCTTCTCTCTCTCCTTTTTTCTTTAACTCAAATAGATTGAGAGGAATTAAAAAACCCTCATCAATCAGATTTATCAAATAAAACTGTTGAGGTAGGGCCAGCTGCAGCTACATATGTCAAACTCAGCTGCAGATATGAAAGGAGAGGCTGTAATTCATAGGGTGCTCAGCTTTTTGAGAGTTTAGCAGCAAATCCAATCCTATTGCTGTATTCCTAAACCTATAGAGATGCCTCCAAGCTAGGCAAGGATCAGCCCCTGCACACACAGGTCTGTCTGCCTGTGAAAGGGGGTGTCTGTGCTGTACTTGCTGCCTGGGCACATTCCTTCAGAAGCTGCTGGTGTCCTCCTTCTCAGAGCTTGGGAAAGACTCAATAGACCTTTGGTTTCTTTCCTTGTCCTTGTGCCACATGTGTAAAACAACATATATCATCTGTCTGAGACCGTGTGCACAGGTTGTAACAGCCCAAGTGAAAGAGTAACAGCGAAACTTCTCATTATTAACATGGGTCAGTATATCTCCAGCCTATGCAAATTTTGCTTCCCCAAGGTCCACTTTTGTTGAACACCATTAGCTGAGTGACAGTGTGGCCAAAGAAATCCAAAAGCAGGCAACATCCCCAGATACCTGCACACGGACCTTGAGGTGTGAGTGAGAGCAGTCTTCAGGGGGTACAAGCTGAGAAGGATGAGGAATTGATATCTTGGCAGTGGAGAAAGTCAGAGGTGGAGCAGCCTTCCCCCATTCTGTTTTTAAAATGCTGCTATTACCATGTAACCTCCCAAATGCCACCGCCCTGGGGCACAAGCGACGCTTCTCCTGCAGATCCTGCTGGCCACTGCTTTCTGCAAATTCCCTGATCACCACCCTCCTTCTGTCATAGCAAAGCGTCAGGGGGAGCACTGAGAAACCACAGCATCCTCTCCCTCTGCTTTTCCACACTGCTGTGGAATGGCCAACTCTGCGAGGAACATCCCAGCACTGCTGACTGCACGTAACAGCCCCAGGACACGCAGGGACAAACACGAGTAACAAGAGACACGGGTGGAAGCACGTCATGGTTTTCCTGTGGTTCTTTTAATAGAACCAGAGTTAAAAATCTAAAAGGAGAGAGATCTCCCAGCCAATGGAAATGCTGGTGCAGGCTGTGCCCCAGCTTTTCCTGGCCCTGAGCACCCACGGAGATGCTCTCTGACACATCATCAGACATCCCTGAAACATCAGCTGCCTGTGGGCTCGTGTCTCAGCACCGGGAGCTGAGGGAGGACACCCCCAGTGCCCCCAGCCCCGTTCCAGCAGTGCTGGAGCCATGGTGCCGGGCCCTGCCGTGGCCCTGCGTGGCTCCCCGCACCCCAGCGTGGCTGCAGGGCTGTCCTGCAGCTCCCTGCAGAGCTGCTGACACTGAAAGGCACTGAAAGGCTGACAGCAGAGCGCCTCGGGGTCTGCACCACCCAGCAGAGAGGCAGCTGTGGCACGAGCCCTCTGGCCACTGCTGGCCAAATCCCTCTTGCCAGGGCGCTGCTCACCTGGGCCCAGCAAAGCTGCTCTCTGCAGGGGCAGCTGCTGCAGCATCCACCAACTTCTTTAGCAGAGGTTTCCAGGCCACTACAGGCTGTCGGTCTTGCCTCGCTTACAAAACCGAGCTGGTTTCTCAGGCTGCTGCCAGACCCTCGTGTCCTCCAACAGACTCCATCTGCTGGTTTTTCAGACTAGCAACTCCTGCAAGGACAAAATATATCCAAAATACATCGAGTCAAATAATACACACATCATCTTCTGTTTCTCTCGGCAAAAGTGTGCAATTTTTTGGAGATATTTTGTAAATTCAGATTTATGATGATTATTTTTCATGCTATGGCTACCACAGTGACCATCGAGAATTTATGGATGTAATAATGTATTTAAATAGCCAAATTTGAAAAAAAAACTGAGCCATTGCAATGGATTAACACTCAAACCATTAATATTCAAACGTATTAAGTCACTTGAAGGATTTTTTTTTTTTTTTTTTTTTTTTTTTTTTTTTTTTGTGTATGCATATTTTGGGGTATATTCTCCTCATAATACGTGGAGAGAAGATGTGCTTCACTGTTGACATTTAACACATTTTCTTTATTGCTTTTCATTTCACTGTGAGTAAAAGCATTATTTGTCCACCAAGCCTTCCTTAGGACAAATGCCATCATTTCTGTTCACAGAGGCAACCAAAAATTAAAGGAAATATTTTAGATGTCAGCATTAAATGTCAAAAGCTGATTTTAAGTAATTAGTAATACCCTGGCACTTATGCATTTTATTTAGAAAATTCCTGTAAAAAATCTTCACTGGGGGATATTCACATTTATTTCGTAGAACAACATGGGCATTAATGTGCTGGCTTCTATTTAATGCTTTGGTTCATAGCAACAAGGATACCAATGGGAAATCATTAAACAAATATGAGATTTTTTTGCGGCGTAATGGGTCTACGTTTGGTATCACTTGGAAAAAAAAAAAAAAAAAAAAAAAAAAAAAAAAAAAGCAACGATCAGGCAAAGTACAGCAACATTATAAACGTTAACAGATTTCAGAAAGCGATTTTATGTCAATTCGGGTGTTAAGGCTNTCAGGCAAAGTACAGCAACATTATAAACGTTAACAGATTTCAGAAAGCGATTTTATGTTAATTCGGGTGTTAAGGCTGTCCGGGGCTGCGGGGGGAGATCGACGCTGCCGGCAGGGCGCACAAAGAGCGGCCTCTTGCTGGGGGGGGAAAGAGGAGGAAGTTTTATTAATTATATTTCCTTCGGAGCCCTAACAATGGCATGTCAGTAATCCGCACATTCTGTGGTTAATTGACGCTAATGATTTGGCCGGCCGGGAGCCTCCCCGCGCCGTGAGAATCGCGGCCGTGCCGCGTTCCTCCAGCCCCCACTGCATCCATGAGCGTGGGGCCCGGAGCCGCCCGGCCACCCGCAGCCCCACAGAGGGACCCCCCAGACCCTGCCGAGGGGCACAGCTGGAACCCCGCAGCCCCACAGAGGGACCCCCAGACACTGCCGAGGGGCACAGCTGGAACCCCGCAGCGCCACAGAGGGACCCCCAACCCCTGCACAGCTGGAGCGGGTCCCTCTGTGCCGCTCCGACACAGCAGCTGGGCAGAGCCTGGGGCTTCTCCCCCGTGCGGGTGAGCAGCAGGTCCGGAGCACACGCGGCCATCCCAGGGCCACCCCTCGAGGGGCTGTCCCTCCCCCGCGGCTGCCGGCACAGTCACAGCAGGCACAGCGGGGAGCGACTCCCCGCAAGCCAGCAAACCCTGCCTTGCCTCGCCGGAGGAATCCACCTGCGGTGCCGCCCAGCCCGCACAGCCCACATCCCCAGCCCTTCCCGCGACGGCAGCCCCCGGAAAGCTGGATTCTCTTTGGGCAGGCAGCTGGGGAGAAAGTCCGACGGGCAGCAGCGGGATCCGAGCCCGCTGCCCGCTCTTCCGGAGCTTTTGCCAGCGGCAGACAGTCCTTGGAAGTGGCAGGAGAAGCCTGGAGTCC
>VWZN01006847.1:186046-201002 GCA_013396955.1 Regulus satrapa
TTAAAAAAAAAAAAAAAAAAAAATCAGTGCATTATAAAAACATATTTGCTTTCTTGCTATATGAGTTCTGCAAATCAAGTAGATTTGCACTTCCAGTAGACAGTCTGCTCCCTTGAATTGCCAGCATCTGTAGGACCAAGGCCCCTGGGATCAGAAAGGCCTTCCTTCCTGCCTTCCTTCCTCCCTCCCTCCCCATTTAATTTGCCCTCAAACATGCCAGCCTGGAGAGTTTTGGAATCCCTGGTTTTATTCAGCCTACAAAGAATATTTCCTTTCTTTTTCTAATGTGAAACTCACCTTTAACAGAAATAAAGAGCTTTATATACAAACCTACGCTTTGTGCATAGAATAAACTTATTATTTCAAGAGGTTGAAAGGAGATGGCTCATATAGCATTGCAATATTCTGCAGTCTTAGCTAAATGAGTATGGGTAAGTTGTGGCAAGAGTGGACTACTCAACATTTGAGAGAAACACATTTTGTACTTTAAAGCTGGTTTGTAGATAGTACAGCTGAAAGAGCACAGGATCATCATCAAAATACTTTCTGTTCATCATCTCAAGCCAAGTTCAAGGTGCTCTGCTGAAGTTTGAACTTCGAAGCAGAGAAGTTTCACAAATTGCTACAACATGGACACTAAAGCCCTCTCATATTTGTACATAATTCTCTCCTGCCATCTCACAGACACAAAAACCCCCAAAATAAAACCCTCAAACCCCTCAGTGTCTCCACCTTGACTGGCCATCTCATGGCTGGGGCCAGGGCAGGAGGACCAGAAGGGGAATGTCCCTGCTGCTTCCTGCCACAGGCAGCACATGACAGAGCTACACCCCCTATTTAAATGCCAAACCCAAACAGAGACAGCAAGAGTCCGGGCCAAGCTGCCCCTGGCCGTGCCAGCAAGGCAGAGCTGTTCCTAATCCCCAACAAATTCAAGGCTAGGCAAAGATCACCTGTGTTATTTCACAGCATATGCCAGTGTCTCTCTTCCACCCACCCAGCCTCCTGCATTCAGGCCACTGCTGGACTTGTGGGCAGCAAATGGCACCCAGGAGCAGAGAGAACCCTGAGCCAGGCCATGAGGGCTGGCTTTTGCCTCCACCTTGTGCAAGCAGGGATGGAATAAACCCCTCGTGTTGTAATTCCTGAGAACTAAGAAGAGATGCTGATCTGAGACCTAGAAATAGAACCAGAGGAAGACCCCCCTCCTGCGTTAGGGCAGACAAGCTATGCAGAACTACTTCTGTGAACTATTTTTACCAATAACTATTTCTGTTAGGTACCTACACAGCATTTACAAGAGCTGAGCATCTGGCTTACACAGTGGGGAGCGCCATGCCTCCATCCTTTCTGCTCACCCGCACTGGTCCTCTCCACCCCAGCTCCCAACTGCAGCCTCAGCTCACTCATTTGGGGCTATTTCCTTCAATACACCCACAGCAACCCCCAACTTCCAATTTCACAGTAGCAGTAATACAAAATTAACACGGGATTCATTTCTGTTGTTCGGTTTCTCTGATGCCCCCAGCTTTCAGACCAAGGTGAGGGTTTGATGCATTGTTATCACAAACCTTTCAGGAGGAGAAGATAATCATGCACCACCTGGGTTACTGCAAATCCAATTTACTTTGCAGCATGCTTTATGCTGGTCTGGAGCTATTAAAGAGAGACAGTTTCCAGTTGAGGAGCGTGCAGCACTGCACAGCTAAATTGCTTTCTCAGGGCTGCCCAGTGCTGCCCCTGCTGCATCACCCTGGGGCCGTTCACCCCTGGAGGCCTCTCCCCACCTCTTGGGGTAACACCTCTGGGGTCAGAGCCTGCAGGAACAGAGTATTTTGCATTAGCCTATCTTCATTGCATGAACTTCAGCCCAAACCTTTTTCTCTTATGTAGCCAGGCAGAACTGTGCCCTTACTTTCCCCCCACCAGACTGAGCCAAGATCAGAATTTAGGAGAATAGGACCCACAAGCAAAGAAACAGGGAGGAAACTCCCTCTTGGAGGTGGGTGGGTTTTCTCCTAATAGGAACAACTACCTTCCTTAAAATTACCCGCACTCTTCTCCTCTAAAGTAAAGTTTTCAGCTTGTGGCAACCAATGCAAATTCTTTTCAAGCTACCCTAGCAAGGCAGAATGAGACAGACACAGTACCCACACGTCGCAGGAGACAACCAGAAACAGATTCTTATAAAAGATGAGAAAACAAGAAAACAGCTCTCAAGGTAAGGCCCCCTCAGCAAGGATGTGCTGCATCTGTGGGCCATGACTGCACTCCTACCTGGGGAGCTGCAAAGCCGTGACCTCCATACTCTGAACACACTGCCTTCCGTCAGAATACAGGAGGCCGACCCTTCACAAAAGAAAGAATTGCAAAATTAACGGGATTACCATCTGAAGCAGACATCACATTTGGATGTGTGAACAAGTTTAATTCACAGGTGTCTCTCTTAGATCCTGGTTTCCCACACAGCTCAGAAACACATGGAACAACCACATTCACTCTTGCATAAGTATTAACCATAGTTAAATATTTTGCTTAAACTGAAAGTTAAGGGTTTACCATAGCTCTAATACTACTAGAGGATATTTTCTTGGTATTTCTTAAATGCAATCATTTTTTAAGTGGACAATTAGAAATTTAAAAATGGAATTGTGGTTTTGATGTGAAACATCTAAAAGGGACTAAGATTTGAAAATAAACAGCAGAAGGCCTAGCACTGAAGCATGGTTGGTGGTTTAGGAATTAAACCCAGAGATTACCTTTCAGGAACATTAGCTTCCATCATCCACCCCCATTTTCTGTTCCACATTTAAGGACAAAGCACCAAAATATATCTTGACAAATCCTTCAATAATAAGCAAATATTACATCCCCTTTGTCTAAGGCATGCAATTCTGAGAGAAAAGAAAACCTCTCTAAACTGGCACCAGCAAACATGTTCAGCTCACATTTGCACTTGTTAGCACAGAATTTATAACCATTCATTGCAAGGAAAAAAAGCCAGCAGCACCAAAGAACTTGCTTACCATCGATTATTACCAGAGGCATTTTTATTACATTAAAGCGTAAACATTTATCAGAATACTGGGTCAGGGAAGAGAAAAAAAGCAGAATAACTTGAAAAAGTAATAAAAAGCAGCCTTGCTGAGAACTATTTTTTGAAAAAGAAAATCTAACCAACAGAATAGGAGCTTCCTGAAGTATTAAGTCTCGTAGCATTTAAGTTATCTGCAGCAGGACATAATGAACCCTGGTAGTCTCACAAAAGTTTTCAGTGTTATTGAACAGTCCTCCAAAGCAAGCACCAAAAAACATGCAATAAACAAGGAATCATTTATTTCTGTGTTCCCCTCTTCTCCAGAACCATGAATTTCCAGAAAATGTCCCACCAGGACCTCTCTGAATCTCAGACATTGCAAAAGTCAAAGACTTTCCTATGTAAAAAGGCACATACCTCTCCAGAACTTAACTCTGCACACGATTATTTGTCCAATACTGTGCCAAATCCCCAATGTTTAAATGATTATTTAAGAAGAGGTAGGCTTTTCCTACTGATCTCCTCACTGAGTATCACCCTAAGGGTAACAATCTAGACAACCTGATTCAAGAATTTCCCAGTAAGCTGATCATTACAGAGTGTTAAATCATTACAGAGTGTTAAGGAAGGATTCCCCATGTACTTGTCATGTTTCTTATCCCCTCCCCAGCCTCCTGTACCTGGCTAGAGGAAATCCAAGTAGCCCAACATGACAATTTTACCTCAGTATCCAAATAAAGAAGTTTCCATGGATAAGCCAGTGGTAAATAAATAAAGCAATAGTTACTAGGCTATTCATCCCCAACTCCCACACTTATTAATGGTCACAGTCTGAACACATCTTAACTGATCATAGTTAAAAGAAATATAGAAATATACATAAAACCAGCTGTCTTAGACAGCATTTTTATTAAAAATGAATACACAGAGACATAGCAGCTTTTACAATAAAGAGTTTTTTAAAAAGGCATCAAGTTGTAAGCCAACCATTCAAAAAAGAGGCTTTGAAATGTTGTCTTCCCCAGCACTTCTTGTCCATTTGTCAATGAGGGACAGAAATTTGCAATTACCCAAAGGACAAACAGGCACAGTAACTACCCTAAACTTCAAGCCCTTTTTCTGAACAGTTGATCAAGCATCACCCTCCGTAGCAGCATCTGGAGCACACTTCAGTGTTCTTTCAAGTGGCTGGTGTGCTTGATCCATTTCTTTAAAATATTTTGACATTCAATAAAACTATTTCAAATAGAAAAACTTCTGTCACGTGAAAGTAAGGTTTCCTTTTCAGATTCCACAAAAGCTTATGAACTTCACTGGCAGCATTTCTGTAATGGAGCAGGAGCTAAAACCAGCAGAATAGGCACTTCAGCAAAATTGTCCATCAACAGCTCCTCAAGTCATATTGATTGCAGTCCAGAAGAGAGTTTCTTACTACTTTGTGGTGGTGTAAGTACACCAGTGGGGAAAGGTGAAGTCCTATTTTGCTCAGCCAATATGGCTTGTTTTGCTTGAGCTCTGTCCTGAAAGCACACAAAATAAAGAAAAAAAAATCTTCACTTTGGTGTGTCTATGTAACAGATCAATAGAATTCACTGTTTTATAATCTGACAGTTAATCTGGAAATGCATATCATACCAGCAACTGATCAATCACATAGTACACAGTAGTTATTTGTAGTACAAAAAAAAAAAATCAGTATTAGTTTTTGGACTCTGATAATTAGTATTAGGTATTCATAACATACAAGCAACTCCCGTGCCTTCAAGAAAGCAAAATTCAAAAACAACTGAGGAGGAAGAATTTTAACTTCTACCTACAAATCAGTAACCTATGGAGAAAAACTAACCCCAAGAGCTTAAACTGCAATTTGTTGAACAAGATTTTGGTCCTTTGCAAGTCCCTCACACTAAAAACCACTCTTGCTCCAGTGCCTGTCAGTGATCACTGTCATGGAACAGTCCACTAGATCAGTCTCAAGTGATCAATCTTGATTTTTCTCTGGGTAAGACAAGACTATATATTACTGGTATTTCTTAGAGAGAAAGGTCTAACCCATGGTATTTGAAGTATCCCAAAGGTTAGAGCAATGCTTCTGATTTTTAGGTTTCCTGTTTGAGATGAGAAGCTGAAGGTACAGTCACCTTTTTAAACTAAATACTGAACACATCAGTGCCAAGACAAGTCTCTGTCTCAAGAATTTTGGGTCTGGACTACAACCCTATGCCTTTTATCATCTAGATACACTCAGTCTCCACCTGTTAACGCTTCACTTAAGTTGACTGTGCATCCTAACCAAAGAAATGAGACTTCAGAGGTTTTACAGACAGGTTTCTGTCTTCATTCTGCACATACATACCAGCAAATCAAAGCTGTTTATGTGCGTCTGTATATTGTGCAAATCTTCAGGAGCTATCCCACTAAAGTGTTTGAGTTTGGAGCTTCCTACTTCCCTCAGAGCCATGGCAAACGGGACCATCCACTTCACACAGTCCTCTATCTCACAGAATTCATAACCTGCAACACAAGACACACGTTGGTTGGCCTGAATGAAGACACTGCATTTGTCAACACATCAGATCTAAGTTTATAAATGCCAATACCTGAAACTTTCTGCATCAACTCAGACGAAGAGAAGTGATACAAAGCAGAAGCTGCAAGTATCCCATAGGTATATTCCAAGCAGCCAATATCCAGCACACAGAGATCCAAGAGCTACAAGACAATAGATGTTTACTAAGTCTGACACAAAAACACTTTTCCAGGTGAAACAGCATTTGAAAGAAATCAGTCTTACCTCTGTTATTTGTACAAATATCTGCTGTGGATATTGCGGCAGCATTACCTCATAAAGATTATTTAAATATGCAACTTGCAGGTAAATGTTTAGCCACGATACAACTGTCAATGGATTTAAGTTCCAATTGAGAGCCTGAAAGAAGGAACAGACATACACAAGACTTCAGTGCCAACTTCAGTCAAGCTCCTAGCTTAAACCATGCAAGATGGTTTAACAGTCAGAAACTCTAATCCCAGTTGGTTAAGGCTTCTTTAAAACATGCAAATCAAATACTCTCCTGTAGCTCTTCTGCTGACAGAGTCAGGGAACAAATAATTTTGTTAATACATGAATACTGGTGGATGCTTTAAATCACTTGTTACCTAGAGAAAACACTGCTTTCTAATTGGGAAAATTGTGTTTCTTAGCAGCGCCTAAGACTGACTGAGGAGCTCTGCTTTTAGTCTGATTATGCTATACATTTTTAAAAACTAATTCCACTTTTAAATATTACCTTCATAATGATCAATTCCATACTGATGATTTCATCTTCTGTACAGGCTCCATCTGTAACATAGGCAAACTGGTGCAACTTTGGTGGATAAATTTCCTGAAAAATGGGAGATTAAGTATTTAATTTGTGGAATAGGATGCAACTGCTTTCATGTGTTACTTTAAAAAAAAAAAAAAAAAAAAAAATTACCAACTAGTGCTTCAGCCTTCCAAAACAGAAAGGGGAGGGGGATAAGGAGCTACCCCCCTTTCTAAATCCTGGTGTTCTCTGCCTTCAATAGATTTCTTTAACAGATTTCTTGTGCATCAGAACCTTCAACTTCCACTTTGGATGGATCAGTACAAACACACACTGCTTGACTACAGCACCACTGTGACTGCATCATAACTGACATCATGATTTTTTAAATCATCCTAGAGAGAAGGCCTTTTATCTCTTAAGAACACACTGAACAGCAGCTCTCTTAAACAAATAAGAACTTAAAAAGCACTGTGTATTTTAGTAGTTCAAATTGTTCCCGTAAATAATAGCTCAGACTATCATACAGTAGGTACTCCATTGCAATGAAATTGCAACAAGTGGTCTCTGTACACAACAGCCAGCCAAAAATTCATTTAGCAACTGCTACTAAAACTTTAGATTTCTAACACTTATAATTCTCCAATAAGGGGATTAGCCAACATCACAGTATAATATTACCCACTTCTAAAAAGACAGGAACACTGAAAAGAAAGAAAAAAAATATTTTTTGTGTCCCAGCTGAATAAAATGATAGCAACTAACTCCATAAAGCTTTCCACAATGCACCCAGCATCCAGTAAGTGTGCTGGGTGTCCATTCACATCTTTGTGTTAAGTAAAGCTAGAGACACTTACCTCAAGCTTTGCTGCTATGAATAGAGAAGTGACACCAATAAGCTGCAAAAGAGTTTTTACAACATCCTGTTGAGTTGCCATAAAGCGATCAAAGAAATCTTGTGCTAAATAAAAAGTTTCTCTATGAAGTTTGTAGGCTTCACAAACCTGGAGAGACAGAGATTCCAAAGGTCAAGAACAGTGTTAAAAAGTCAATAATTGATGCTACATATGTATTTCAAAAAGCATGAGATAAACAAAATTTATATTTGCTTTCTACTTCACCTATGGTAAAGTAACACATTAAGTGCAAGAGTTAAACAGTTTCCTTTGACACAAGATGACTGTCATTACAGTAACTTTCAAGAAAAAAGAAAACCAGATCACAGTGAAAAAACTCTTCTAGGAAATGCAAGCACATGTTCCAACAATGTCAGAACTACCAGCTCCTAATTTTCTGCAAAGATCCATCATCATCCCAACACCTCCAAAGAGAAAATTCTCACAAGCACTTTAAAATTAAGACGAGGGATTATGCCACCAAATCATCCAAATTGCAGAAGACTTAGACATGAGAGGAGTTGCAGCACATTCTGCATTACAAAAACAGATAAAAAGGCTGTGAGATGGATCTGATCTCACAGCTACCCATCTTCTTTCTTACAGTGACTTTTGCAATTATTTGTTCAGCCTTTGTCTGCAGTGTGACCTTAAAAGCCTACCCTGTGTTAGGGAGCAATAGGGACTATTACCCACTATCAATCTGAAAGAATAACAGAATATATCGTCAGTTTGCAAATCATCAGCTCCAATACATCATATATTCTTTAAGTCTGGTGCCATTCATTGACAAAATTTAAGATGAAGACAAGTATCTGGAGCTAAACATGCTCCTGAAGTGCACTCGTGACAGTTATTAGTGCACTTCAACAAAAGCACACTTGAAACACTCACAAGCACAGAAAAGCTTACCTCCATTAGCCAGTCTAGAAGGATGGTTCTCATTTTAGGCTGCAGCTGGGGGTGCCTTTGCATGTAGAATTTATCCCTCACGTAGGTCTCTTCTTTGTTTATCATGTTTTTCCATACATCATCCCTGTTTGCCCAGCTAAGAGAGATCAATGTTTAGTCTTGGCTCATGAGACGAGAGGAAGGCAGAGCAGCAGCAGCAGCAGCCCAGCACACTCACCCTAGAGCTGGCAGTGGGGTGGCTCTGGTGGGAACAACGCTCAGGTGGATGAAGCGCGAGTAATCGACGCGAACGGGATCGTCGTCTTTATCCGGGGTGGGAATCAGCATGTGGGCCTTCTCGTGGATGTTATTCCAGCACATCTGCTCAACCAAACAGGAGATCTTAAAGTAATTGTTTTTGTTGTAGATAGAAAATACTCATCACTTTTGTCACAATTTCTTGCCAATGTCTAAAGTCTTTAAGCTGCACAGAACGGTAGAGGCAGGAAGGCACCTCCAGGTCTTTTTGCCAATCTCCCTGCTCACACAGGGCCACTAAGAGCCACTTGCCCAGGGCCGTGTCCAGAAGGCTTTGGAGTATCTTCAAGGATGGAGACTCCACGGCTACTTTGGACAACTTGTGCCATGCTTGGCTGCCCTCACAGTACAACATTCAGAGGGAACCTCTTCTGCTTCAGTTGGTGTCCATCTCCTCCTGTCCCATTACACATAGGAGCTTGGCTCCACCTTCTTTACATCTTCCCTTCAAATAGTTACAAACGAGTGACAGAAAGTGCCACAGACCTTTTCCTCCAGGCTAAACACCCCCAGCTTCCTCAGCCTTTCCTTGTAGGCAGGATGCTCTGGTTCCTGAATTACCCTCATGGACCTTTCTGGACTCATTCTCGTAGGCTCAAGTCTCTTTTTAGGAGGGAGCCCACAGCTGGACACAACACTACAGATGTGGCCTTCACCTGTGCTGTGTGGAGGGGGCATTGCTTACAAACACAGGAGAGAAAGTCTGGAACTAAAGCTGAAGAACATTCACCCGGTTCTCTTTTTGAAGGACCACAACTGCTTCAAGGAAGGATACCCAAGTCAGAACCTCCTACTCTCATGCTGAGTTTTGTTTTTACCAAAAATATACTTGCCCTCAGGTAAAGAACAAGCAGATGGAACTCAAAGACCCAAATATGAGGTCAGGATTTCTGGTAAGGAATATGTAGATAGTATGCCTGGAGCCATGCTTTCATGCAAAGTATCTCAGACAGTGAACACAGCAAAACAGCTTGTAGAATATTGTACTCATTCATTTAGCAGAGTTAAGATAAAAACCCAAAGCATGTATGACCCAATTTTCAGAGTACAGCCAAGTACATGTTAAGGAATTGCTACTAACTATCAAGCTGATAATTTTGTATGTCAAATTCTGCCATGGCCTGAAAATATCAGATATCCAAAACTTTACCTGTGATGTCCTCTCAACTTGTATTTGGAGCAGAATTTGAGTCTAGGTTTACTCTTCTACCATCTAACTCTTAAAGAGGATCTTGCACACTTCATAAAATGCTCCAGGAAAATACTACTTTATTTGCAGTAGAATACAAAGCCAGCAGTGTGTCAATCATGCCTAAGCAAACTAAAATTTGCCATTTCTGTTTAACACTGTAGTCAGCCATCTTGCTGCAAATTTATCAGTTCTGCACCACTAAAAGGACAGAACTCCCTAAAAGATTTCTAATGGGCTAAAAAAAGAAATTAAGAACTTCAGAAGAATCATCAGGCACTATCAAGTACAACACAATGTGAAACCTTGCCTCTTGCAAGAAAGCTTCCAGAGCTGATTTTTGCCTTCTTTCTTACATATGACATCACCTTCCAGCAAAATGGCTCCCTCCTGCACCAGTTTCACAAACAGAAACCACTGACTTGATGAAACAAAAACCACATTTCACAGTTCTCTCACAGCTAAGACTACTTTGCACTTTGAGTTACCGACACACAGATCAGTCTTTTTTTCCTTCTTGGGAGTTCTACATGCAAATACAGTATAGCTATAGCTACAGCACATATATACTATAGTACAGTATAGCTACATGCCAGCCATGCCAGAATTTAATTTGGATGGGGAGAATGCAAAACAATGGAATAGGATCTTTACCTTAAAAATTACAGAATCCTTACAAACTGAAAGTTCCAATGAAAGCGTCACATTGGCATTGCTTGAAGCTAACTTTTGCCCTCCCTCAGAACTAGACTTTAGTCACACTTTGTTCTCCAAACTGCACAGCAAGCCCAGCTGCCAACAGCCTTTGAAGAAGTGCTGTCTTATCACTTAATCAGCAAACAAAAAAGCAGGAGATTGATTATACAGTATCTATTTAAAGGTGCCTACTACACCAGCAGCCTCTGAAGGACAAGAGTGTTGCTGCTCACAAAGTTCTCAAAGCAGACACATCACATGCAACAATACTAAAGATATTTCACCACCCTAAATTTTCAATAAGGAACTAGAAATCAAAGTGTAAGAGCCTCACGTGTTGTGAAAAGAAGGGAAAACAAAGTTTTTGACAACGTAATGTTTGGGGAAAAGATGTGAGCAACACTGCAAGTACACAGCTTAGCTGGAGACAAGAAGGAAACTAATGTGCAGGGCCTCAAGAGAAAACAGCCTACTGGGCAAGGAGACAGGTAATTAATTAACAAATAAATCACCAGTGTATGTGAGGGAGCGCCATAACTCTGGCACAGATTTTGGTTGAGAAAATGAATATATCAATTAGGCTCTTGAATCTTCAAAGCAGATTGAGCAAGACACTCCATCGAAAGTAAGAGAACACAATCAAGAAACTGCATTAGTTCACATGCAACTGTGAGGAAATTGGAGCCACCACTGAAAAAAAAGGAACAGTTTAAGGTGGGGAGGGTATGAGGAAACCATGAAGAACTTCCTTTGGGCTTGCACAGAGCCAATGCAAAAATGGAGACCCATGAGAAAGCAACAGATGTTACCCAGATTCTGTGCAGCCTAACAGAGGAAATACTACAGTCCTGAGCTTACTTCTGAGACAGACAGGAGCAGAAGCAGCACACACACACAAAAAATCAGCGGGGAAAACAGCCTGCTCAAATTATGTGGAGCCCAGCAAGGAAGTCTGTGACACCCACAGTAATGTTCAGGTACAGGAGCCACTAAGCAGATGCAGATCTCCACCTCAGACCTGAGAACAAGACACAGACCAGAGAAACTGAACCAAGCACACGAAAAGGCTCATTAGGAGAAGGAGTACCAAGAAGGCAGAAGGTGGGTGATGAGCTGACTAGAGCACCCAAGCCCATACAGCTCCAGAGAAAACCCAGGAGCTCAGGGTCTTTTTAAAGCTCAAGCATCAGCAGGCATCAGTTTCCTGCAGCATGTTACCATCCGCTTATGTATCAAATATCCATAGAAACTAATCTTTTTAAACCTTCAGGATATGGATCACACACAAAACAGAGAAGGTAGTGACCACTGGGGTTATTGGTTATGGGCCAGGCAGGGCCTTCAGGGAGGAAGAAACACCTAAAAATACAAACTGCTAAAACACTTGTGCACCTCAATGTGAGCTAGGAGCAACCAGAATGAGCTTCCATGGACAAGGAGAGCAGCAGGAGGACAAGAATGTCCCAGAACTGCATTCAAACTGCAACATCAGAGGTTTTTCAGCATGGAAATCAGTGGCAGGGGAACAGGCCTTACAGTGCTTATATAAAAAGCACTTTATACCAGAGACAATGGTATCTCTTCCAAGTCCACAGCCTTAGTTTGCCCATCAGAAATAACAAGGCCTATAATTCTAGCCATTTCTCACTCATAGGATGCATTACATTGAAGTACTTTTTCTTTGCCATCAGAAGGGAATTCCAGATAGTAAAGAGGACAGATAGAAAGAGCAACTTGCACTATTAAGTTGTTCCAATCCTCTTGGGATAATACAGGAGCTTCTACTCCTTTTAAATAAGAGTCTAAATGTCCTGATCCAGATTAGAGCTAAGTCAGGTTCTCAGCCTGGGTGAAAAACACTCCTTTTTTGTGGGCTTTGTTTGGTTTGGTTTTTTAATTGAATCTTCAAAAGTTAATCTAAATCATAAATCTAAATCATTAATCTAAATATCCTTTAGAGGATATTTTCAAAACATTTAGGTGGAACACTTTGACAGTGCTAAAATCAGACTCTGGAAAATGTCTAGTGAGGAACTGACCAAAACTCCTTCCTGAGAGTTTACTCCACCTTTACATGTGGAAACACTAGCTAGCCTCATTTAAAGAAACTAACTTTGAGATTCAATTGTTCACTTTATGTGGAGGTGACCATACAACTTGTATCAAAATTGAACAGATTATTCTAATCTAGTTAGATGAGTTTTGTTGTACATGGAGCCTTGGAAGCGCATTCATCCCCACAAAGCAGCCAGAATTAGTATGAGAATTGCTAGCAGAATTACAGCAGTGCCAGTTCTCCAAAATCAAACACGGAATTTATGCAATATTCTGCTGTCACAGACCTGATGATATAGCCACCCTTTCATCACATAAAGGGTAACGGCATCCTAATTAAGAACTGGGGCCTTATGTTCCACAGAAGCAAACTAATGAATTGACTATGAAGATGTCATAAAGTGGGATGTGACTCCGATATTTTGCCTTGTGGATAAACTAGTGTCAGTAAACAATTTATTTAATGCAGAAGTCATGTGGTATAGGCTGCAGTGGATTTATGGCTGCTTGCATTTTAGAACTGTCGTGTCTCCACAGAGTAACTGTCGCCCTGGCTATCATTCCAGCCTGCTATACTGCTGCTGGAACCGTAAACATATTCTCATTAGTGGTCCATGGCAATTTATATCAGAGAATAGCTCGTGTCACACCATAGACTGAAGAGCTGCTGCTGTGCAGCCAAATGTTAGCTCTTTTAACCAGATCTGGAACAATCTGGCTACTTTGTCACAACAAAAACACCTTCTCTATGTAGAGGAAGATACATAGGCATGACACTATTTACTGTTTATAGAATGAAAGGGTCAAATTCCACCAGCATCCTACAATTACCTTGAAAAACTCCCAAGTAAAGATTTTTGATGCCTACTGCCTAAATTATCTAAGTTTTAGTTTACCTATCCTTTTTGAACTAACACTGAATGGCTAACCAGGCCAAGAGCACAAACAAGAAGACAAAATTGGATGTCTTTATCTGCTTTCAAAGTTGAAGGTCAACATATACAACAGATACTTCAAGTTGGCCTCCACTGTCTTTCTGGAAGACAGTAAATTTGGGTCCCCTTTGAGACTTTTTAACAAGTACCCTGTTATTATGCAATAAGCATGCACAGGAAGGCCTTGCTCAGTTTAAGCAGAATGAATCTTCTGCTGAAGGAGAAAGCTGCAGTGAAGGACAGGCAGCTCTTCCTTGTCAGAAGTGAGAAATTAGTTTAATATACTGTGCAAAAGAAAGACAGAAGGGAAGGAGAGATCCCCTCATTAAATGCTCACCATTTGAGCCCTGCTTAATATGTTGACTGATAACTAGTGTACGCAGTTGCAACAAGCAGAGGCCATTCCAAACAATGATGCCCATCTGTTATGGTCGCACTTCAGTCTTAGAACTTCCAGCTGCCACTTCGGGTTAGATGTGCCACATTATGCACAGCCTCGCCTAGCAAATGAGGCCAGGCTGCGCTCCCTGCCCGCGACTCGTGCGACTCCAGCATCACCCTGCGTGTGCCCTGACAGTGACGGAGCAGGCGTGCGCGCGCTCCGGGGAAAAGGAGGGCAGGGAACCGGCTCCAGGGAGCGCAGCACCGCACACCCACCGAGGTGCCAACAGCATCTGCCTCCTCAGGAATATGGGAAGCACGCAAAGGGAGCTAGGGGACGCTGGTAAAAATGGCTTTGACTTCGTGAGTCAGCTCATTCGAGGCGCCTCGCTGAGAAAGCTGGCAATGGTCACTTATCAACCACCGCTGCAGGACTGCTTTTTACAGGTAAGGTGACTTCACAGGAATATTCCATCGTTCTACAGAGAAACAAAGTCTATTTTACTATACCAGGAGCATCTAGGATACACTTTCAAGTTCTAATCGGGAGCCCCTTACTCAGCCAGTCTGATAATTACCCTTATCAATGGCAATAGAGCTGGTGCTGGAAGGGGGAGCTTTCCTCTCTCCTAGGATAGAGAAGGAGACATGACTGCAAAGAGAACCACCTCAAGGGATGACTCTGTCTCCATGCTTAAGTGTCTTGTGCTTTGGCCAGCAAGCTATAGGAGCACACGTACAAGGTACAGAAGCACACGACTGGTATTTTGAATCTCTCAAGAGAAGTAAACCCAGAGTCCATCCAAAGGCTTGACAGGTGCATCCCTGCAATCCCAGGACACCTGAATCCATTTCAGCATTAACTTTAGTAACGTTTCAGACCAATGCAGGTCTTGTGTCTTGCAAAGGCTTTAAAACTACATTGAATTGTTTTGCACACTCCATCGCCAAGCAGGGCCAACAGTCCCCCTTGTCCACTGCCCTGCAGCATGTGGCAGCAGCACACCTGTTTCACCAGTTAACATAAAAAACGAGGTACTGCAAAGCGAGAGTAGGGTTAAGTAGGGTTACAACATCCACGTATAAAGCCAATTCGATTACCTGCGTTTCACACGGCTTTTTTCTAGTCAACTCCATTTTGGCAATTTCTTCATCAGGATCCTGTAAGAACTACAGAAAGCGACACATAATTTCCGGAGCACAAACGGCGGGACGAGCAGCTGTCGGCCGCCGCGGCACAAGCCCGGCTG
>VWZN01006847.1:201591-242357 GCA_013396955.1 Regulus satrapa
GGAGGCGGGCTGCCAGCGTGGGCTGCCCGCCCCGCCCCGCTCACGCGGCCATTTCCCTCCCCTCAGGCCATGCCGCGGCCCGCGCTGTTCGGGCGGCTCAAGGCGGCGGTCCTGGGGATGGTGCACGTGGGAGCGCTGCCAGGTAAGCGGTGGCACGGCCGGCGGGACCCGGGCCCGGAGCAGGGCTGTGTCTGGCTCGCTGGTGTCTCCCCTTGTCCCCCTGGAATGGTCCCTTGTTGCCAGCACGGGCTCTCTCGACGCGCCGTGAGGGTGCGCGCTGCCTTTTTCAGAGGTAAAGAAGGCGGGAAACAGCTCCACATCGGCACCTGGGCTGAGAAAGCGAGGATTTGCGCTTGGTGAGCTCCGTGTTTGGAGAAGCAGGCGTTAGGGAGCTGCCCGAACAGGACAGGATAGCTGGGGTAGGATACAGCTGGGATGGAGCTCTGCGCCCTTAGAGCGCGGGGAGGCTCACACTAAGGCAGGAGCTGTTCCAGCCTGGCCTGCTCGTCCAGGGGGCTCGGCGTGGGCAGGGCTGATTAGGGCAGCCCGGTTTCCCCCGGACACGCTGATGGCCGGAGCTCAGGGTGGCCCAGCTTGTCCCAGCAGCAGCCCCCGGCCAGCTCTGGCCGAGCTGCGCTATCAGGCCAGCGAGCGGGGCTGACATGGGCACAGGCACAATCCCCGTGCCAGGCTCCCAATGCCTGCCTTAGGAGCCCAAATATCAGAAGAGGTATTCACTGAACTCCAACAAAATCCATACGTATGTATTTCTGCCATGAAGATCAGATGCAGTCAACCTTGCAGATTAAGGATGGTTTTAACTGGTTTCAAACTCACTGTTGTTCAGTACAGGTGTTCTGTGCTGGCCTAGAGATCAGTCTTGCCCATAGGCTGTATTGTTTTGAGCATCACTAATGCAGGATAAATTATGTGTATAGCAAGCTAAGGGCAGACTTAGTGCAACAGTAGATTATAGCAGGCACTCCTCAAGTTCGTGAATTAGATTTAGGAGCTGAATGGTTACAGCAGCTCTGCCAAGTTCAGCTAAGGAAAGAGATGTCCCTGAGGCCTGTCACAAGGAGATAGGGCAGCCTTTGAGCAGAGTTTGCCCTCCGTGTCCCCCTTCCAGTATGCAGTCCCCAGGGATGTCCCACCCGAAGCTGTTACAGTCCCTGGGTTTGGTTTGTGCATGCCCTGGGGTAAGCAGCATTATTCTTGCAGGGACACCAAGAAGTTCTCTTCCACTGGCCCAGATCATTGATCAAGCTTGTCAAGAGGCAGAAGTCTACAAGGATGCTGGAGTTGTAAGTTTTGGGTTCTGTCTTCCCATGATGGCCATTGCACAAAACCACTTCTGCAGAGCCAAAATTTTAAACTGAGCCTATAGTTCACTAAAAGCATCTTGAAGCTTATAGATTAGAGAGATGCTTAAATCCGTGTCTTTTTTCCTAACATAGGAAGTAGGCCTTCTAGATTACAAAAACCCCCTAAGGTAAGTATCACCTGCACCCAAAACAATTGAAAAAGCTTAGATTCAGATTTTACAATTCAGGTTGTTTGAGTTGGATGAATCAAGTCAATTTAAGGAGTTTAAAAAATATTTTAAAAAAGGCCTGAATTATGGGCGGTTGCTGGCATTCAAGGTCTCTGGCTGTAGAATGCTTCATCAATCCAGTCTGACAAGCAACTGTATTTTTAGCTCTGTACAAGCCTCTGGTTTCCTGAGGTCGTGGAGGAATGCCATGTGCACAGCTGATACACTGCATGCATACCTCAGGAACCTGGAGGGTGCAGGATCAACCCACAGCTGTGTTTGTAACAAAACAGCACAGAAAATTCAAGATCTTAAAAAAAAAAAAAAGCTCAGGCCCTTTTCTGCCCTCTCTGAGCCTCTCTCCAGGCCCCTGGCAGCAAACATGCCTGCTCTGCACGTCCAGAAGAGCAGGCCCAAAAGGCCAGCCTCAGCCAGAGGCAAGAAGAGACTGCTGTCAGAATTGCTGTTGGACCTAAAGTGGGGTAGTAATCTTCATAGGTCAGTAGATTTTAACAGGGTGTATGTCCTTTTGAAAGGTCAGATATGTTTTAAACATTTCATTACACCTTGTCTTGGGGTGTTGATGTGCTTTTTCTTTGACCTGCCCACAGCATTATGAACATTTTCTGGTGGTGTAATGTCCAGGGTTTGAAAATGTCTTCAGTGAACAAGCTGTCACTGCTCCAAGCTGCTGTTTTCAGAGGAACTCTATTAACAAACTGGTTGAAACATTTTTAATCTATAAATTAGAATGATACTTTACAGACAGAACAAAATTGAATACAAGAGCTTAATTTAAAGAATAGAAGACCAAGGATAAAACGCAAGACAAGTCACACAAGGTAGGTTATGGGCAGAGCACTGGTAAGGCTAAATTAAGAAAGTGCTGAGAATAGAATCACTGAAAGGATAAACAGCACTGGGGTAAAACAGTGCTGGCCTGGTGGGCTTCAGTACCTGTGAACCAGATGAACACATGTGAGATGTCCACTCAGCCAGAGTAGTCCCCAGCTGCAAGGTGAACAGGACAAGGAAGTTTGCTTTTCATTCCTCCTGAAAGAGCAGGCGTGCAATAACTCTGTGTTCTGCACTGTGCCTTTGTATTTTGTTGTTGCAGTGTCACCATGAGGAATAAAGAGATCCAATCTACATCAGAAGACTGGCAAACACTACTGACTGCCTTCCTGTGCCAGAGGAAGTGCTTGCACAAGTAGTCTCTAACTCAGAAAGCCATTGCTCCACATTCCAGTACCTGTTTGCCCATCTCCTACATAATAATGACACATTGAAACCTTCAACACCAAGGGGAAGACACCAAATATTCCTGAAGGTGCAGGAAGGTACAGAAGCAGTTACTTCCACTGCTGACGTACACAAAGCTGTAGCAGCTTTGAGAGAAGCTTTAAAACCAGTACTAAGTTTTAATTTGGCTTTTTACGTTGTCTTTTCAACAGTTGTACTAAATTCTGCAGTTCCAGCTCTAGCTGGTTTTCCTTTTCTGCAAGTGCATTGCAGTCTCTGAACTTGAATATATCTCTAAACCTACCTGTCAGGTGGACAGATTAGGTTAATTCAGTACTCTCTCTACACATTTGGACAAATTCAGGGCTTGGAGTTACAATTAACCTATTTTCCTATAGAAGTCATAGGAACATCAACATACTTCCACACTAGTCTTCATTCTAAAGGTCTGTAGAGTGTTCTAGAATAGAGCAGAGCAGTGTTGGAGCACTATAACAAATCCTTTATTAAGGAGATAAGTCTAAGAGATAATCAGGAGAGCTTCCATAAATATCAATAGGGTTGCTTAACATTTTCTGCAATTCAGAAAACTTTAGTTTTTTTATGCTACTATAAAAGAAATGCAACTTTTCATGATAGATGCTTCAGGTGCTTCCCAGCTTTTACACAGAAATCAACACTGCCAAGCTATTCTGGAATGGGAGTATATTTGAGTGTCTTGCTCAGTATTCCAAAGGAACTGTTAAGCTGTCCATTTTTCTTGTGAAAGAAGAGCCAGAAAAAAAGGGGGTTTTTTCCCATGGCTGTTTGTAATGATAGTGTTCCCAAAAGCTGCCCACAGTAGCCTTTGAGAAGATACATAACCATTAGATGTTTACATAGTTCAAATTGGTGTTAACTTTTAAAAATAAAGTATATGGTCTTGCTCACTCCGTCTGTGTTGCACTTGGAAGTAAATTCTGGTATATTCCGAGTAAGGTGACTTGTCTGGCACATTGGCAGCTTCACATAATAAATATGAAAGATCTGTGATATTAGAACATAGTTATGAGAACAAGTGAGTGCTCAGTTAGGAAGCCATCTGTGCTCAAAATGTATATGCTTTGTACTAGTGTGTTGCTAAACAATTAAATTCTCTGGACAAGATTTTATAAGCAGCAGACTGTGAGACATTATAATCCCTCCAATTTTTACCTGCTTTTTTTTTTTTTTAAGGAAGAGGCAAAATATATATATTCAGGTTAACTTCTATTCATTCCATTCAGCCTGGCTGACACATGTTTTGTAGCTAGGAAATAGAGCACAAATTCCCTACTTGACTGTTAGTTACTGTTCCTGACTGTAGCTACTGGAGTAGCTGACATTGAAAACAGTTACTAGTATATGTTTTACATTGACATTTTTAAAAAAGAGAAGAGTGGTGGTAGGCCTGTTCCTCTTATAACTAGAGTGATAACTGGAATTCACAGCACTTAGAATTTAATAACAGTGGAGACAAAAATAATGTGGTGTTTCTGCTTAGAAACACGTAGGTAGCTTTCACTTGGATTATAGAGGTTAACATTTCAAATCTCAGCTGTATTACAGGAAAATAAAATAGCAGACTGCCCACAGCTACCTCCTATGGCATGTGCAGGAGAACATGAGATAGCAGCTTCTTTCTCTTAAGGCAGTGATCTGCTCTGGAGGTGAGTTTTTAGAGAAATTCCCTCGAGCTGTGCTTACAAACAGCAATTAAATACTGTGCAAAGACACCTGATTTCCTTTATAAGGAACACATGAGGGGCTTGGGGATAATTGCTGTCATTCTCTTAGTCCCCACCTGAGGCTGTGCAATAATAGGGATGGTGCAAGCCCTGCTCCCCTCCTGGAGGAAGGAGTAGAGGGGCTGAGCTCAGAGAGGTTTTACTGGGGTGCACGTGTTCATAGGTAAAGCCTTTCTCTGGGGAAAACCACGGGTTAAAGTTGCCCTAGGGAAAAGTTAGGTTAGGTGTATGCTGAGTTAAAACTTGTGCGTTTGTTACATCAGTTGTGGTTTGTAGTGTTGTTACTGTTTTGAGGCTTTTCTGCTGAAATGTGTGTGCAGCTGAAGTGTTTTAAGAGGTTATTTCTGTAAGCGGAATACAGCTAAGGAAATTATTTTTCATTTAGTTAGAGAGCTATTTAAATGACCTGTTTTTCAGTAGCTAACTGTGATACAAAGGGCACTTCATATGTGTAGCACTTCAGAAGTCATTCAAAGTAAAAAGGAAATATATTCTTTGAAAATTACTCCTAATAAACCTATTGCATATAAGCAACACTTAAATTATCTTAATAGTCAATGGAAACGGAACACAGAAGGTACTTGCAAGAGTTTTATCTCATGCTATCTACATAAATCCTGCTTTGGAGGGTATCATGCAGAAGCTGTTTCCATAGGCTTCTAAACCATAAGCTTGAGTTCCAGGAACTTTAATTTAGCAGAACTCTTTTCTTTCCCCCATTGTAATTAGCTGTCTGATAGTACCAAAGTTTATTTTGTATACATATCGATTCAGTAAACACAAATCTGTGGTGTTATATTTTTATATGAAATATGAAAGAAAGCTTTGACTTAATGCATCTGTAATTCAGCTTTTTGTATTGCAGAACATATGTTGTTCCCTTTTTAATTAAACAAAGCATAATATGCAAAAGAACAGTCGCATGGTACCAAAAGAATAACATATTATTAAAGTTCTACCAAAAATATTCACTGTAACTGTGGACCTTGAGGCCATAGAAGAGGCAGTTGCTGAAAAGTGAATATAGTAAATTTAAAGCAGGAGGGAAAACTGTTGCAGTCTTCCCATATGCTTGCATTTTGAGTTAAAATTCAATGAGACACTTTTTATGTGTAATACTATAGCTAGGGGTTTTTATAATTTATTAAATGAATTAATTCATTAATGTAGCTAATGGAATAATTTGCTTTATGTAGAACCAGAACTGTCAAAGTAGTAGTAGCAAGTTGTGAAAAGCTCTGTTGCACTGTGGAGTTTTGCCAGCCCATTCTCTTGCCTTTTCTTTTTTTTTTTTTTTTTTGGCTACTAGTGTGGCTCTTTAGAATCTGAACATTTTGAAGTTCCATTCCCAGTTGCCTTTCTTGCTGTTGAGATTGATTCTTGACTGCCTGGAAACCTGGGGATTCAGTTTTGCAGCTCCTGGTTCCTGGCCCACGGAGTTTCCCTGGTACCAGATTTTGCTGAGGGCTGCCAAGTAGAGCATTTCTGAGCCAAGGGCTTCCAGGCTTTTTGGCCTCCAGGAATTTGCTGATTTTGATGGTTCATTGCATTTTTTTGAGTTTGTTTTTTTGAAGTATTGCAGCTCTACATTAGTCCTCTTGCTACATGCAACTACTGACCAACTTTGCATTCTTGCTTAGACTGACTTACTATATTTATGTGCAGAGAAGACAAGAGGCTGCACGGTTTCCATTTCAGTTGTCACCACAAAGGATTCAGTAGCTGTGCCTCAGGTACCATTTGGTCAGTTCAGGTTTCTTGGAACAGTCCTAACCTCATTCCAGAGAAAAATTACTAAAAAGTATTTTATTTTGTGGTGGTTTTCTTAGGACAGGTTGTCATCTTTGTCATATGGCTGCCTCCCATCACAGGTACAGAATAAATGTGGGTGTTACTTGTTGAATTGGACAAACACAGACTTTTTGCTTTCCCTTCCTGATTCTCTATGTTATTAATAACCAGGCTGCTATGTTTAATCTCTAATTGTATTTTTCCCCAAAAAATGTTCCTTCTATTTTTGTTCAGTTACAATATCTGTGAAAGGCGAAGCTCTCATTTTAGAGGTTTAAGATGTGTGATAAAACCCCAGAGAGAGCAGAATTTATTTGCTACATATGCAATTAGTTTGTCTATTAAACTTTTTGCATTTTTAGAATTAAGCTGGTGAGAAATATCTGGTTTTCTTTTCAACTTCTCACTGCTAGTGCAAAAGACCAGGAGTGGAATATCTTTCAAGGTTCTACTTTTACTCCTGTTATTAATCCTTGACAAAATTGTATATTATCTACAATTGTTGCAAACTTTTTGATACAGCCTGTGCAATGATTGGAAAAGTGTGTGGCGTCAGGTAATGTACAAATTGTATCAGCAGAGTATTTTATCATCATTCCGTTGCTTGCTAGGAGTATGTCCATGCGGATGGAGAGGTATAATAGGCAATAAATAGCAATATCTTCCTGACAGTAATTCTGAATACAGAACGGGAGAAATATTAATAGTTCATATTAAGGCATTTGGCACAATAATAGTCAAACAAAAAATTCCTTTATTTATCCAAAGTAACACTTATTTTCTGACACAAATTGTATTGAAAATTGCCCTGATGATCTCAGAGCCCTCTGTTATCCGAACACATTCAATATCCTGTATTCCCCTTGGATAATTGAAGTTTGACTCTACACTATTTTTAATGGGATATACGATTTAACTCATTTGCCTGTAGTTCACATTTCAGGATGGATCAAAGGAACCCAAATTGGTGAATGTATAATTAAAACCACACTTCTTTCTCTTCACATTTTCTCTGCTGCACGCATCAAATGCACCAACACCGCTTGCAGGGGGTGACCCTTCCTTTGAAGGAGCTCCTTCCCATCACATGCCTTGCCACACCACACACGGACCAGCCGTGTTCCTAGGCTGCAGTGCCATTTTTGTGTCGTTCTTGCCCCCCACAGGACGGCGTGGTGCTGGAGAACATGCACGACGTGCCCTACACGCTGCGCCCGGGCCCGGAGGTCACCGCGGCCATGGCCGTGCTCGCCGCCGCCGTGAGACGGAGCTGTCCCCGTGTCCCGCTGGGGCTGCAGCTGCTGGCTGCTGCCAACCAGCAGGCAACAGCCATTGCTCTGGCTGCAGGTAATGGAAAGGGCTCCTCGGGTATCCCTACTGTCGCCCTGTGGGAAATTAGGAAAGGTGCAGAACTCCTAAGAGGGCTGGGTGAAAGTAAATCTTGGAATTGTAAATCTTGGAAAGTAAATCTTGGGAAAGTAAAAGGTCAGGAAGAACAGGCAGTGCTCAGGAGCTGAGCACAGTGTAGAAGAGTCGCCTTAAGAAAAAGTTGAGCAAGACAGTAGAAATACATAAGTCATGAAACTTTATCCAATTCTTTAAGCTATTACAAGTAAGCGTTGTTCAAAGCAGAGATGATGTGCAGCTTTGCTGATTTGCTTAAGCAGATCTCTGTAACCTTTTGCACCATGTTATTGGCAAAAAAGCTTTTAAAATACCTTGTAAGCAAAAGAATTTTGTCTGCTGTGTAAGGAGCACAAACTACCAACACCTCTGTTGTCTCTTCCTGCTGTGAGACTGAGGCTGGAAATAAAGTTCATGGAGTGCCCACCAGCAGTCCTGTCCTCTGCTTGCTGTACGTAGTCATGGATATATTTAGTTGATTTGGCAGGATTCACTCTGCACAAACTGTACCCTGTGCTGGCACAGATACCATGGGAAGCTCGCTGCACCCTGAGAAAGCAGCAGTTAGGTTCTGAGGAAGAGCCTGCTTGGTTAGGATGGGTGGTGTTTGTGCACTGCTGCAGTTGGAGGCTACTAAAAATCCCAGTGCTGCCACCACAGCTTTCTAGGTGAAACCTGTGTAAATGTAAGGATTAGTTTAAATCTCATGTCTAAAAGCTGCCTTTGGTGTAACTCTTACTTATTTCAGTTATATTGTATGTGAGGATCAATTTAACCCATGGTGGTTAAGCATCCTGTTTCAGCATCTATTTATATGTTGTTGCTGCTACTCTTATCCATTAAGACTACGTTTTAACTGTCTTTTTAAATGAATGAGTAGAATGAAGCTTTTTATGGAATGACAAAAATTAAGTGTTCAGGTAGTCAAAATTGCATTTGGGGGAATTAAATATAAATTAATCTGTTCTTACTGTATGAATCCTAGACTTGGCTAAACTTCCTGCTCCTACTGCTTGCTGAAGGAATTTTAGTTTTAGTTTTTAGAGTTGCTGCATGTGGACTGTAGGAGGTACGTAGGTATTTGGAAAAATAGCACGTACCCGATTTTTAAAATCAATCCTTTGAGGAGCAAAAATCATCACTAAGTAAGGGATATAGTCTGGGAACAATGTATTTTTCTTTATTGCAGTTATTAATGAAGGGGAGAATTTCTGGAGGGCTGGGGTTTTGCTTAGCTCTACTACTGTTCTGCACTGTTTCCTCTATCTGTAGTGTCTTCTGCCTACTATGCAGTCATTTCATATTTCCCCTATTTGGTTGGAATAGCTGTTCCACAGGGAATTTATAACTGGTCTCCAGGAGAAGGTAGTGATTTTATTTTGTAAAGGGTAGGGGGAAAACCACAAGTCTGCAGTGTGACTAGGAGCTCAACTGGCTTGAGCAAAGACTGTAGGGTCCTGTGCCTGGATGAGCCTGGGTCCCTCATGTCATAACGCTCAGGTTTTAAGTTTATCTTGTCTCATAAATTTGGAAAAAAATTGTTCGGTTGGGACTTCAAATAGTCATCTAGTCATGCTGTCATCTCAACCTGAAGCTGTCATTTTTCCTTTAAGAATCAAGTTACTGAAATTCCAGTTCTGAATCTTCATCAGTGATGATGACAAAGTTGATAGCTGATAAACATGGCTTCATGTCAGGAGATATGCCAGATCTCTCCATGCCTTTTGTAAACACAGCTTTGCTGTCTGAGCCCATTCCTTTCCCTCCTGCACCAGTAGGGTGGGAATTCACTTGCTATCATCCACGATCCTGTTTGGGCTAAGGCAGAATTAGGCAGAGTTGTGTGCTATGGTTTTTGCTGTCCTTTTTAACTGCCACCATATTAGTACAGTGGTGAGGGGGGAGGCAGCTCAGCTGAGAGCTGCAGCAAGGAGCACCCAGAGGTGCTGTGGATGATGCTGGAGACCCTGCTCCTGCAGCCCCTGCTGGGCACGGCAGGAGCTGCTGCAAGACAGTGTCCTGAGGAGTATTTCTGCAGCACAGACACACTGTGCCTCCGGCATCAACAGCAGACAAAGTCTACGCTCCTATAAGAGTTTATTAGTTTTCATTGGATAGTCCCTATTGTTTTCCAGTGAAACTACAAAATGTGTTGTTCCCATATAAGTCAGAAATGGGGCTGCCTATTAACTATTCAACAGCTATTACTTTTCAACTTGCCAAATGCGAAAGTAAGCAGTGGTATCATTCTCACAATTTTATGAGCATAAAAACGAATTCATTAGCAGAATCTGATTATGGCTTCATAAAACAGAAGGGTAATGATATGGTGCCTGCACCTATTACACTTGGTTAAAAATTGTATTTTCATGGCCTCAAAAAAAAACCCATATTGAGAGTGCAGCCTTGTTAAACTAAGCACAATCCAATGTTTAGCAGGAAGTTTTATATCATTGCACTAAGGAAACACAAACCAAGCATCAACAGTGTATAAGCAGTGACTTCAATAAATGAAATTACTTAATGAATAGGCCCTGTCTTGAGTTAAACCTCGATTGCTGTGAGTCACATGTCTCTAGACTCATCCATAGTCTTTTGATTAGAGAAATAATTATTCTTATATAACTCTGAATTGTGCTGTAAGCTTGGGCAATGTAATTAGAAGCTATAGCTTTTGTTCCTAGATGTAGAAATCTCTCAGTTTAGCTATTTGCACTGTGTTTATCACCCAGTGTCTACAAGCACCTGCAATGGCACTTGTGGCACACTCTTGCCTTTGGATCCTGAGAATACCCCGTGCTTTGCACCCGCTAGTCTCAAGGCACAGGACAGCTTGCATTTGATTTGGCATCCATCTGTGATGTTTCTTGTTAGCTGGAGTCTGTGTTGCTAGGCAATGCAGGCTCTTCTCTGTCAGCCCTAAGCTTCTGTTTCTGCAACTTCAGGGCTTTTGGAATGAAACTGAAATTTTAAAATAAACAAGACACCTTGTCATTTGGTAAATAAATTTTCAAGATCATCTATGTTTATAGTTGGAATGTGCTAAGGTAATGCCTCTGTTGTCTAATCAGTTCTCCGGTGGGTAGGATTGCATTCTTGATGACTGTTTCCACACGCCTTGCTTTCCTTTGTAAGATGTCAGCTCTAATTAAATGTGCATCTGACTCCAAAGCTGGAGCAGTAGCAGAGCTTCAGAGGAGCTTGGAAGACATCTCCAAAGCAAACTGGAAGAACAGCAAAACTGCACAAGATGAGTGCAGAGCTTTTACCCAGATGTGTAAAAGAGGCAGGTTTTAAGTGACAGGTTCAAGGTTATGAAAGACAGAAGAGAGAAGCGGGGAGTGAAATGAGAGAGCTGGAATTAAATCTTGTGCCTCACAGCTGTGGGCTTATTGCTCTGGAGTCCAAGGCTTCAGTCTTACAACAGAGATATTTCAAGGTTGTGGAGGGGGGCCCCTAAATGTCAATGATTAGCCCATGTGAAGTAATTACAATTCATAATCTTCCTCTTCAGTATCCATCCCACAAAACCTTCCTCGTGACAAAACCTAATGAATATGGTGGAACCCCTGTTACTAAAGCATGGCAGAATTGATGGTTGGAGTGGAATGGCAAATGTTTGACTCTTCCTAAGCCTTTGGCACAGCTCTAGAAGCAATGTGTTGATGTGATGCTGTGTAGGAAACACGTGCTACATTCAGATGTAGTCACGTGGGTTGCATATAACATATATAATATGTTATAAAAGATATTTATATATTTCCTAAAGAAAGATGACAGTGCTGTTCCTCTGTGTCCATAGCCTTGGTGCTTTTGACCTGATGGCCAACTTCAGGCATATTTAACAGGGGAATAGATGTCAGAAAAGCAGTAGTGCAATGAAAGTTTCTGGAAAGAGGGAAGAGATGCAAGTTAATTACCTTTTTTGGAGAGAAAATACATCTCCCCCCTGCTCCTCTGCCTGGCACATCATGGCAGGGCCCAGGGCAGGGTGTGCAGCTGCCTGTTCTGAGCCACTCAGGAACAAACCGAGGGGCTGGGGGAGAGAAGGGGACATGGGGGAAAACTGGTGGGGTCTGTGGGAGAGAGGGGAGCTGAAAGCAGTGAGCTGGGAGGAAGTCAGAGAGAATAGGGACAAAAATAAAGAATGGAAAATACGTGGAAAAGTGAGGTTGGGTAGTCCTGGAACACATGAAGTAATTTGTGTTGGGATCAAATAGGAAAGGCAGTAAGGTGGATTTTCGTTTGATTTTAGCGTTTTTCTTTTCCATTTCTCAAGTTTTAGCTAAAATGTTGCTTTTAACTGTTTTCAGGTCTTGATTTTATCCGGGCTGAAGGATTCGTGTTTTCTCACGTGGCTGATGAAGGGATTATAAATGCCTGTGCAGGTGACCTGCTACGATACAGAAAACACATTGGAGCAGACAACATTCAGATTTTTGCTGATATTAAAAAGAAACATAGGTAAATACAAGCAAAATTTTATATAACTGTGAATTCAATCATGATCTTGCATTTTTCTCAATTTTCTGATTTTTTTTGTCAGTTTTCTTCCAGGAAAGTTAATCATAAAGTTAATCATACATGGAGAAGTTTATTATTTAAGCATGGACTTGCAGTGCTATAAGGGATACATTTAAAAATAAACTTGCAGCTGTGAGTTGCAAGTTGTTTTATCTGTGAAGTTTGTAGTCATTTAACCTTGAGGTTTTCAATATGCCAGTTATAAAAGCCTTGCAATTGGCTTCATTCTATTGAGACTTTGTATGCATGTGTATATGTCTATTATGTTTAAAGAAGTTTTGTTTCTGGAAGTTTGGTATCCAAGGTTATTTTTTAGTTATGAAGGCAGTTGCTTCATAACTAAAAGCATCCAAGTGATAATTCTTTGGCATTTTAAAAAGCTCTTCTCTTTCTTCTCCTTCCTGCCAATAATACTGATTCCTGCTACTTAAATCAGTGCTGTCTGTGTATGGGTTATGTTCCATGATTATCAAACAGAAGGAACTTATGACAGATAAATCCAGTTTCTTTTCTGCTTATACTTTATCTTACCTGTCACATGGTACTTTCAGCTATTTAGATGTCACTCTTTGGATTTGTTTTTTTTTTCCCCCAGAAAAACTGCTCAAGTGCTATGTATTATACATGCTAAATAACCTAATTAAAATGTTTGTGTGTAGTATGTGAGCAATCATGAGAATAATCAAGTTTGGAAGATCTTAAATATATAATAAACAGGTAAAAATTTCAAAAGAGAAAGAAAACAATGTAGCGTGGTGGTCAGATGAAGCTTTTCAGGTCCTTTCAGAGCAATTTCTTTCTGATGATTTTTTAATGTATACATATAAATATGTATATAAATATAAATGCAAATACATTGCATTAGACTTTCTGTTAATGTAATTTCATCATGTCATTTTTGTTCTTAGTCTTGACAATTGAGGAATTGATATTTGGATTATACTTCCCTTTTTTCAGAGAGTTGGCCTTTAAGAAAGGCAAAGAAGTTTTCATTTCAGGCAGAAACAAACTCAGAAGGAAATGCTGAAGGACTTGTTTAATGTAGAAAAATTCAGCTGCCACTGAGAGCCGCCATGGTCCTGCTCTTTAAATGAGGAGAAACTTTTCTTGTGCCATCACCACTCAGCAGTGCCACATGTTTGCCATAGCTGTTGTTTTCTTTTTAAATACGGAAAAACAGTGATGGATATTCAACCAGCACTGGTGGAATGCTTTCAAAATTTGGGACCACATAAATTAGTAGTCTCTGACAAAGTGTCACCCATACATCAAAGCCTGCTGTTGAATGGCTGGGATACAGGCATAAATGATGCTTGTGTAAGACAATCCCTGTGCCTATATCATAGGTTTTAACTGCATTTTCTGTTAGTTGGACTCCCCGAGGTTGTTGATTCTGTCCTTGGCAACAGGATCTGATTTATGAATGAGGGCACACCCACAACTCCCACTTGAAGTCAGAGAGCTCTGTGTGCTCAACACTTCTGAGACACAGGTGCTTGGCACAGGTGTGAGCGGCTGTCTCAGTTGACGCTTGGTGCCTCACACTCGGCCCTCACTCTCCGCAGGCCCCGAGCGCTGGCCCATCCATCGGGGCCCTCTGAAGGCCGAGGCTGCTCTGAGCTCCTGCTCGGGGGGGCAGCGTGAAGGCGGACATTGAGGCTTCAGGGAGGGAGGAGGGCTGGTTCCTGATGTGTGACAGGCTGTGTCCCCGCAGCGCCCACGCCCTGACGGCCGATGTCAGCGTGGCCCAGACGGCGGCCGCTGCCCAGCTCTTCCTGGCCGACGGCGTGGTGCTGACCGGCACGGCCACCGGGCACCCGGCCGACCCGCGGCAGCTGCGAGGTGAGAGCCCTGCTGAGGGCAGCCCCTGGGCACACGTCACCCGTGGGATAGACAGCACTGCTCCTGGACACCTGTCGAGCCGGGTGTTCTCAGCATCAGCCCTGTTATGTCAGCTTAAGACAATTGCAAGATGCAGCAGACAAAGAGCACGGTGTCACAACGTGCTTTAAAAGCTTTTTGACCAATAGCAAAAAGCAAAAGCGTAGTGACAGTAGTTTTATCCAACCGCTATAAGCACATGTACATTTGGTTAAGGCAATGCTTGGTTATTTCAAATACAATGCCTGCTTGTAAGTCTTAAAATACAATGCCCAGAGCTCCATTATTAAGCTTAGAACTCCTTCGGATCTCACTAGATATACTTTTTGCAGTCTCAAGTGTTATTATAGCCATGCCTTAATACACAGACCATTGTTCTATTTGTCCTTGCTTTCTACATCTCGTGTAACCTTTCTGCTGATGACTCTTGTGGCTACAGCTCAACTCTAATTGCAGTTCTGCTGATTCTGAGCTGCTTTTTGCAGCTTTCCCAAAACCTTCTACTTTTAAGGATTCCCACACCTGGGCAGCAGGGAGGGGGGTGATGGAGACAACAAACTCTCACTCTGGGGTTTGATTGGATCCGAATGATTTTATTTGAGGAGTTTCTTAGATGGCCTATGGTATGTTTCTCTACAGAAACATACAGAGGTTTGGCAGGGCAAAAATGAGAATTATTCCAAGCTTTTATAACACTAAAGGATGCTGAAGCTGGCAGAAAATACAGTTTCATTTGTAGAAAGCCCTAATATAAGAAATAGCCACTTGATAACCCTAGAAAACTAGCTATACTGAAGCTAGCCATATTAAACTTAACTAGCTAACCGTAAATCTTTCCATTGAAGAGTTCGGTGTTTTTATCTCTCACAATAAAAATAGAATTCCTGCAAGAAAAGGAGCATTTTGATAAGGCAACATTCCAAACATTAATAACAGGAAAAGTACTGCTTGGAAGATTTTCAGAAAGAATACAAATTCATTGGTAGATGGGAAGATATTAACATCAAAATAATTTTTAAATAGTGTGGATTTTTTGTCAAGGGAGACTCATTTGACCTATGAGTTCTGACCTTTGCAAAAGTGCTATGATTCTTGATATTTTTATATTGGCATAAGTTTGGGCTGTGTTCATGAAATGGTATTGCTCCCATGCTAGAATTAAAGTTCTATCATGGGGACATTTAATTTTCATCACTAACTTTAATTTAGATCAATGGCTTGAATTTGAATGTCTCACTACATAAAATAGAATGTGTATTTTTTTAGCTTTTACTTTACCCTGACACCCTGTAACTTGGCATGTTTTGAAGTTCCAGTGCACTGTATTGTATTAATACAATAAGTATTAATACATTTAATACTTAAGTTACTACATCAGCATGAAAAACATACTTTACTTGCCAGAGATAACCTGGACCTCAACAGGTTGTGTTTGTATCTTTTGTGTTACCTTTTTATCTTTTGAAACAACATAAAATCATTTAGTGTTTTCAGGGTTGTATCACACAGGCTGAAGAGCATTTAAAATGAACATTGGACTTGTCAAAATGGTTCATATTTCATACATATTAAACTTTTTGCTAAAAACAGATTTCAAATTGCCATGCCTCAGTCACCAGTGTTAAAAAGAAAATGATGGCTTGGTGAGAACACAGAGCCTTTTGAATTAGCTGGGTCTTTAGGTACAGTAAATTAGAAATGATACATGGAACAGGTGATACTGGAAGTTAGTTATGCCTGCTTTAAAGACTGCAAAATTTTATTAATCTAGAGATCCATCCCTGTTCGTACTTAATGTCTCTACTGTTATTAATGCAGATTAAATAGCTTCTTTTAAAAATTTTATATGTCTTTGGGCAAAATCCTAGGTTAAATTCTGCTTTCATGTATGCACACGCAACCTCCATTGATTTCCTGCATCAGAGACCAAAACCTGACCTGTAGGCCTAGAGGCTTTTTGTCACAGGACCCCAGCCAGACAGAACCATAGCTTCTGCTTTTCTTTCATGTGAACAAACTTGTCAGTCTCTGTCTCTTTCTCTTTCTGGGTCCAAAGAACAAAATGAATCAGAGTTGGCAGCTGTAATGAAGTACACATTAATTCTGTGTTTGGATTTGTGTTATGAAAGCAGATCATGGGTTTATTGTACTTAGATCACAGCATTTTGGATGTTAGCAGGCCGTCTCATGAGAAGGATGGCTTAAAACAGTTAAGAGAAGAACTTTAAAATCAATATTCCACAGTATAAAAAAATGACACATTAGGCATATCTATGTCAGGAGATTCTTAAAAGGGATCAGATCTACAGTCTACGAAGTTGGTGTTGATGCGAGTGAGATTTTGCATTTCAGGAATTTATGCCGTGCCGTATTACGGTGATACAATTGGGCACCTTTCATCACACTGCAAAGCAGCTCTTGAAAGCAAAGCTGAGAGACAGATGAGATTTTTGTCATGTCTCTTTTTCAGCTTTGTTGTGCAGTAATACAGAAGTGGTTTTGCCTTTGTGTCTTTGTGTAGAATTGATGGATTTGTGATGGGCTGTGGGAAGTGTTTCCCTGTCAGGGCAGAGATCTGTGTTCAGTCAGGTTTTGTTTGCAGTTTGTGTCACTGCCTTCTCTGGCTGGCAGGCTCTGCTCCAGGGCTGCCTGGGCACTCCAGGGCACCAGAGGTCGGTGGAGTACAAGGTCTGAAAAATTTGGCTTCATATTGTTAAGGAGCAAGAATTATAGCTGAGCATTTTGAATTGCAGTTCATTAATAAACCATCTTTTCATCTAAGAGGTTATAGGAGTTCCAGTTTGCTGCCTTGTGGAATATTCTTTGGTTGGATGTGTGAACCCATCAGGTTTTTTCTTTGGCTATAACTGCTGAAATACCTGCTTTGCTTTCAGTTTGTATTTTGAGTGACCAAGGCTTTGCATAATAACTGCTCAGCTATCTCTTTGAACAAAACAAAGTGTCTCAGCTGAGTAACCTGTGGAAAACAGGTACATAATGAAATCCAACAGCTGGCTGTGACTGTCACCTCCTTAATTACTGTTCAAAAAGAGGCCTCAAGACTGACCCACCCTCTCATCTTTTGATGGCCAAAATAGAGGCTGCTGCCTGTGTGATACCCTGAGACAGAAAAAGTACTGATCACTCACATCTCCTGTTTAAGCCCTAAATTTAAAAAGGACAAAAAAGTCCTTTGAATTAAAAACCTAAAATACGTTAAGAGTGGAGCATTACCATAAACACAGTGTTGTGTATGGTACAGTGATCACTGCAATGAGAAAGCTGTTAAAGAAGAGTAGTGGAGCAAGTTATTGGCACAGTGGTGCTCATTTTTACACCACTCTTTGCCATTGTTTCCAAGCTAGGAGCACTTGGCCTTTATTTCATGAAACTTGTGCATACCACAGTTCAAATGCTTTCATTGTGCTTTGCAGCCAAGCACAATTTCATTGGGTTTTATTGAAGACCTGCGTGCAGCTGTGCTGCCACAAGAAAGAGCACAGTGCCCTCTAGTTACAGTCCACTGGAACAGAGAAATCTGTGTAAACTTCAGCATCTTGTTACTGTAACATCACAAATTTGTCTCCTTTTTCTCACTGTGTCAAAAACAAAAAAGTCAGAAAAAGAATGCCAGGAAAATGGAGAGATTTGAAGCAGAGCCTTGTGTTTAGAAATATTTTGGCATTTGTGTGACTGAACATTGCCACAGAAAAGCACATCTCACTGCTGTTGTTTTATTTTCTTTTACAGGTTAGAATTTGTATTAGCACAGACCAATAGACAAATCACCTTCTACTAATCAACTTTAGGTCCTGATGTGCTTGGAAAGGACTTTAAAGTAGCATCTGTAGCATATTTAATGAGGTAACACATCTCACTGCACACTGAGCGCTCCCTTTGCCATTCTTCACATTGTCATTCTGAATAACTCTCCAGCCCAGATGATGTGTGTGCACTCTGTGTGGATCGCAGCAGCACTCGATACCTTCCCACTTTGGAAGGCTTTGGGTTGTTCTGGAGTTTCAGATCAGTCTCAGGTGTCTCTGGGTTTTTCCCTTTGCCCAGCAGGGCTGAGCTGTTGTCTCAGACCCATATGATCACGCTCTGTTTAATTATTTGGCTCTTCATTTTTCCTGCTGATGTGAAATAATTATGAAACAACTCCCTGCTAATGTGCTTTGCACACTTGTAAGAACAAATATTGACTTGGAGCCTGGTTCCTCTGGGGATTCAGCCAAGTACTGTCACAAATCTGTGGTCAGATGCACCTTAATCGTGCACTGGTATTGATGTAAAGCAGATAGGATGTTCCTAAGAGCATATAGATATTACAGAAATAAAATTCTGGTTTCTTTAGAACAGGATAGTAGTTATAATGCTATAAGTAACTAGAAATTAATTATTTTGTTGCTGTAAGCAGAATGACTAAGAATATCAAGTATGCATAGAAATAACTAAAGTTTTAATCATAGATGCATGATCCATCTGAATTTTTTTTTACATTTTCAGGAAGGGATGTGTTGAATGATTTTATTTTTGTGTTAAAATGTTTTTAAGAAGGAGTTCTTGTTCCTAGATGGAAAAATGGTAGAGCATGTGACCTAAAGAGAGATTCAAGAGCATTTTAATTGATCCCCTTTCTTCAGTGAAGTAGGAAGGTGATAAATAATTAGTCTTCCCTGAAGCATAATTAAGAAGTTAGGCTTCTGATGAAACTTCATTTAAACAGGGTTTTGAAGCAGACTTTTATTTGTTGCATGTGTGCTTTCCCTAGTTACCTCAAGCTATAACTACCTTACCATCAGCTTATCACTAATTAAGCCAATTTATATGTTTTTAAAGGTCAGAAATAATGGCTCACAACATTCCTCTAAGGGATGAAGCATCCAGTCCTATGAGTCACTCTTTGGACGGTCACTTTGACATAAAATGATGAGAAGGATGCTCAAGTAATTCTTGAACTGGGATTTTTTTTTTTCCTCCTCCCTAGTGCTGCATTTTGAGCCTTGTTTTTGTCTGCTTCTCTTGAAACCAGATAAAAGATCTGATGATTGAGTAACACTGTGTATAGGAAAAATAAGAGGGTTTTTTATTCTTTGTCATTCCTCATACTGATAAAAGACCACTTCTCTTTCTGGCTTTTGCTTTCTGGAAAAACCAGCTAAGCTGTCAGTGGTGCCTGTAGGATCCCTACTCTCTTTCGTACAAGCAAATATAGGAAACATTCCAGACAACAGAATGTAAAAAGTAAGATTAATTTTTTTTTCCTGTTTAGAGCTAGGGGTGTTTTTTCTAGAGAACCTGTTTCATTCTGCAGCTAGAAGTAATAAATACCACAATCAGAAATTTCTCAAGACCTTTACTTTTCTGTTGAAAAACCAGGCAAATTAGAGTCTTCATGGAGAGAGTTTCAAAGACAGGAATTAACTCTGATTTTGGTTTTCTTCAGAGGTTAAGCAGGCTGTGAAGATTCCTGTGCTGGTGGGGTCCGGAGTGACTCTGGAGAACGTGAAGAATTACCTGGATGCAGATGCTCTAATAATTGGTTCGTATTTCAAGAAAGAAGGATATTGGGCAAATGCTGTTGATCCTGATCGAGTCAAGAAATTCATGGAGCACATAAGTAAACTGAGGGAATGAGTTTGTCAGCAAACACTGTTTGTTTGTGTGTGTTTGTAGAAATGCCGTGTGGCACGCTCTACGGAATTAAAGCACGAACGCGTGGCCGAATGGCAAATAACACCAAATAAAAATGCACATCATCTCCATGACTAGCTGGGCAGCTTGGTGACACATTTCACAATAACCTGGTGCTCTGATGTTTGCTTCTAGGCAGCATATTTCTGTGGTGCTCAAAGCCACCGTCAGTGCAAAGCCAACTCTGAAACCTTGTCTGAGATATTCGCTCCTATAAGTTCAAAGCTTAAGGGGTTTAAGAATTTTTAGAAAATGTTCATCACAGGTGAACTGAGTTCTGTTATGCCTTTAAGTACAATAGGATGCCCTAAGTTTACAGCTAAAAGTGTTGTAAATTGGACAAGGTAATTAGCCTTTCAGTTTCCCCATCTGTAAAGTGATGATAATAGCACCTACATCACACAGGGGCCGTAAGACATAATGAATGAAAGAATGTACAGCACTTTCATCTCTCCAAATGAAGGGCTCTTTTAAAGTTCAAGATCATTATTTTTTCATTAGAATTGTGCATTTATACAATTGCTACATTTTTGTAATACCGCACAAAAATTTAAGATAATTGGGGTATTGATTTACTTACAATACTTATTAGAGAATAAATGTAAATATTTAATTGCATTTTAAGTAGATTTGGAATGCAGTCAAAATGCTTTTGCAAAAACTGGAAATTTTAATAAAGGTTTATTATTTTTCAGCAAACACCTGCAGCTTTGTACCTCTCTAGACATACTAATAGTGATGTAAAAATACACAAGGTATAATTACAAAAGAAACGTTTCTACCAAAGCCACAGGTAAACAGAGACTTTTATTTTTCATGTAAAATGTTCAGGAAAAATATCACAATCTCACTGTGTATGTTGTAAGAGATTCCCCTCAGATTTGATCCTTTGGCTCTAAGGAATCTTAACAGAACCCAAGGAATGCCAGTGGAAGTTGAATGGTGGCTATCAAAGCAAACATGGGGGGCTGTCAAACATGGGGTTTGTGGCAGCTGGCAGAGCGCCCATGCTTCTCTGAACAAGATACATCCTCCTTCCAAAAAGATCTTTCAAGAGTTTCGTTAACATCATGTTGATTCCAGAATGTCACAGTATGAGATTGTCCTCTCAGGTTTCTTTTTTTCTGGATTAGTCTGTTTCTCACGTGATTCCCATCACAAGCAATTAAACCTCTCTGGTGTGTTGACCTGCTGGAAAAGAGGCTCTCTATGCATCCATGGCTTTTCTGCCTTTTCCTCCTCAATGCACTGACACAGCTTCAATGCATAGAAGTCCTTTCAGGTGCCTGGTTGTTGTGGCTGGCACTGCTTTGTCAAAGTTCACATGTACACATTTACATTTCTTTAAATCTGTGTGTGGTGGTGCTCCCTGCAGAACCAACAGTTGTGTCCCATCCCTGTGGCCTTACAGGGCTCGGGAGACTGGTTCTAGCTAGAACCTAACCCAGCTTGTACCAGCCACACTCGGGCTGGGAAGGGAGAACTGAGGTCATCTTCCTCAGTCCTTGCATCTCACTCCAGGCTGTTGGTCAGAGGCACTGCAGAATTACTTTAAGATCGTGAAGATGCTTTTTGGATTTCTATTCCACACAGCCACAGCATCTTTGCCAGGTAAAGCAGTGATCTGGTTTAGTCTTTTGCAATTCTTAGCCTGAATGTTCTTTTATGTCCTCTGCACTGTGAAAAACACCATATTAAAGGAAAATAAAGGTAAATTCACTTAGGTACTAGTAATATCAGTTTGCTTTAGTACATGTTTGATATTTGTGCATTTAGGACTGGTTTGTGTATGCATCCATACAACATTGCACGGAAGATTTAGCGTAGGTTGTCCCAACAGGTATGCACTAATACAATTGTTACCAGCTTTGGAAGTTATTTTCAGTAATCCTGTGAGCTTGAAAGGCTGATGTGCAAGCAGTGAGCACTGGTGCTCTAGTGCCAGAAGAGTAAAAATCTTTTGTCAGCTGAAAACTACAACAGACATCCTGATAAGGATTGTTCAGTGGTGATTGTTGTTTACAAAGAAACTGGTGGCTGTTGTCAAAAGTCACATTCACCACTGTGAGTATGAGAATTTTGTGTTTGCCATTGTGTTTCTTGAATTGGTTTCTTCTTGCATCCTAAAAACTCAGGAGTGCCTGAAACTCAAATTGGGTTTTCATCTGAATAAAAGGAGGGGGTGAGAATTCCTCAGTGCTTTACGCAAGGTCTAAAGGCAGTAATGTTATACACAGTTGTTATTTAAGACAGAAGCCTCAATGAGTTGATGTAATACTCAAAATAATGCAGTGGATACTGCAGGCAGCACTTTCACTGCCAGGATTCCAGGTAGCTCACCACTGTGTCAGGAGCACCAGCACTTGTGGAAGGAACAGGCCATAATTAGGGTCTGTGTTGTTACATGTGAAAGGTAAGTGCAGAATTTAGGGAACAGGAGTAAAGGAAAGCTGACTGTCAAGCCTAAAAATGTGACTGATCACCAGCTCTGTATCATTCTTTGTGCCATAAGTATTTGTCTAGCAGCATCAAGCATCTGCTTGCCTGTTTCACACAGATGCTGTAAGTAGAATTTGACCTTTTGTTCAGCAAGTGTTTGAATATTTAACGTGAAAATATTAAGTTATCAGAAAGGCTGACTCTTTTGGGAAGACTGTTCAATTTTTATACAACCCAAGTTGTTAAAGCACTTTGGAGCATGAACAACTTCAGAGTAGAACAAAGCAGCCACTGCTAATGTGTAGAAACTCCAGAAGTAAATAACAGCTGTTCAAGAAGACTTCTATTAAATATGTATTAATTAACTTGAAGTGCATCACTTAAATATGTGAAGAGATTATCTTGTGTTAATTTACATTAAAACACACAGCACTTGTTAGCCTCATTACACCACCCTAAGTATATCCTAAGCTATCACCTCATCTTGCACTGAGCGTTTTGTTGGGTGTTGATTGCTTTCGATTTGCCCTTTTAAAATGTCAGATAGTGGCCTCCATTTCTTGTTGCATCTCTTCTTTCTCTCAGGTTTTGCTCTTGCATACTTACTGTTCTTACTTGTGTCTGTTCTCTGCTGAGGAGAAAGAAAAATAACAATAGGTTGTGAAAATATAATAGTAATTGCCCACCCAAACTTCACAGGTGGATCCTGCTGTTAACTTATGAACCAGCAGAGAATGTAAGTGTCCATTTGTGGAGGGAAATTATTTTATGTGAAGAAACAGTATCACCTTTAGACCAGGAAAGATACATAGTGAAATGGAGTCTCTTTAGTGAAATTACAGATAAATAAAACATAGTGCTAATAATACTGGTCTAAATCAATGTATCAATTTTCATAAACTCATTCCATCCATAACACAAGTCTTTTTAGGTGGACTTAAGTAAAAACCCATCTTTCTATTTCGGTGTTGAAAATATATAAATTTATAAGGTTTTCTTTAGTGTCATCTTAGCAGCTGATCCAGCTGCTGGGCTGTTCTTTCCTCTCTTCTTTTGACTCCACAGACTTCCAGATCACAAGTTGGAGTCCAGTTCTTGTTTCCCACACCTATCCCTGCACACTCCTCACTGAGGGAAGACTGAGGAATGTGAGAACTCACAGACAGGCCCTGGCAGAGCAGGAAGGGCAAATGAAACCAAAATATTTGCCTTTAGCAGCGTCTTGAAGTTGCTACATTGCATGGCTCTCCTGGGAGAAGTGAGTGGGGGTGTTTGCTCTACTTTCAGCTTGTTTGCAGCCTCTTCGCTTAAGACGTTGTGAATTTGCACCTAGGTTGTGTTTCCAAGACTGTCTTCGCTGTATTTGTGCTTAGGGAGACATTTTTTCCTGAGTGAAGGCTGCCTTTGCAAGGTAATTATGGCAATATGGGAAGTGCTGCCTGTAGAGAAATCCAGGCTTGAATTCGCAGCTCTTTGGTTCAAGAGCAGATTTAGATGGATGTATCTTCAAAAAAAACCAAATAACCTTTAAAGGTGACTTAAATTTAACCTTCACTTACTTTGCCTTGACATCCAGGCAGTGTTTACTGTGCTGAGGAAGTTGAGTTTAGGAATAGAACTGACTGTGGCTTTTTTCTTGTGCATTTACAGTGCTTATCTCTGTGACCTAAAGGATGTGTTTTCCAGAAAGGGTGGAGAACTGGGCTGAAATACTGTTGCTGTGGGCTGAAATGCCATGGTGTGTAGTGGATCTTCACCTCTGCAGTGAAGATGTTTTTCCTAGTATCCAACCTAAACCTCTCCTGGTGCAGCCAAACTAAAAGGCCAGGTGGTTTCCAGTGAAATCTTGAGAGTAGGAGATGCTTTTTTACACTAATCTTAATAAAAGTTGAAAAAAAGCTTTCTGCAATGGAAACAGGAAAGCTTTTCACATGAGGTGTAGGGGTTGAAATTCACAGCATAATCTGTTTCTTTGCTTACAGTTAGAAGCTTTGATAGTAGTAGAGCTAAGGAGAGCCTAAGATGTTTCTTGTTAAACACTTAAGGATAGGAAAAGATGTGTGAGGGTAATTATCTTGATTTAAAAAATTGATCATCTTAAATAGGTATTTTTCAAGGTGCTAAAAAGGGATTTTGCTGATTTAGGCTGAAACTACTACTCTCTGTCTATGTTTAACTCTTCTCTTTCCTGTCAATTTTTCATTGTTTCATGAAGTAAATTTAGTGTCAGCCAGCAAATGTTGGTGTTTCATAATTTCTTTTTTAAAAGGATGTCACTCCTTTAAAAATGAGTAATGAATGAATGAGGGGCATTCATGAATGGGACAGAGATGCTGTTTGGTGCATGGATTACTGGGTTCCTGGGTATTTTGTATATTAAAATACAATTTCTCCTTCTGTCCTACTAAGTTCTTGCAATGGGAGATGGAGGATTCAGTGTAGGGAGTAGGAGCTTCTGAATTGGGGGCTATTTATGACCTTTTTATTACTCAGCAAACAACATTAAGTGTAAATTTGGCAAATTTGACATGAAACCAGGTGTTCAGGGTAGTAGTTGAACTCAGAATAGTTTGACTTTGTGCCTGGCCACTGTGTTAGATGTGCTATGTCATATTGCTTCAGAAAGAGGTCACAAAACAGAGAACATTGAAATCGTGTTTCATACAAATGTAGGAGGAATCCCAAATTCAGCAGTAAATAAAGATGAAAAGGAAGGCAGCACAATAAGGGCAAGAAAAGATGCTTAAGTTTCCCTCAGTTCCTGCCTCATTGTTTATTCCAGCTTCCTGTTTTTTCAGTCTGCTTCTCAAGCCTTTCTTGTGCATATACACAGATTATAGTATGCACAAGAATAAGCTGAAGGCAGAAACTGACTTAATGAAGACATTCTTGTGAGAGAGAAAAGATTTTGTTGTCCACAGATGCGCAAAGAAAAACAGCAAAGCAGCTGCCCTTAGAAATGGAGTAAAAGTAGAGCTGAGTGCCACGTCATGATGCTTTACTCAAAATCTGGTGCGTTCAAAGTCTTTGAGAGCTTCTGTTCTGTTGTGCAGGGATGTAACCAAGAGGTGAAACAAGAAGCTTCTCTAAGTCTCGTGTCTTAGGTGCTGTCCTGAGCTGTGCTGACTCTTTGCCAATTTTCATGGCAAATAAGGATAAAAGGAAATAGCTTTCATAACTGGTACGAATGATGCTATGAATTATCAGTTTTGTGTCAAAATCTTCTCTTTCCTTAAGACCAAGCTATAGAGATACTCATGTGTTGTTGTTCTCCTCTTCAGAGGAGGATTCTGAAGGGCAGAGGTCCTCAGCTCACTAGTTCCCATGTCTGTGGGAAATTAGTTTGTCTTTTCTGAAACCTCTGAGGGTAGGGACAGTGATGGAAAGAATTTGTGTAGCAGGTTGGGTGGGGAGGTGAGGTGAAGTAGAGCTGAGATACAGCAATTAAGTGAAGGCTTCTGGCCACTTGGCCTGCAGAGTTAAGGAACCAGGGATGTTGGTTAGGAACAGTTATTAAATTTAAGGAATAGCTCACTATACCCACAAGGCTGTGAGCACTGGCATCTGGGTGAATTGGGCTGGATTGTTCTACTCCTTGTGTTATTTGTTTATCAGCTGAAGCATTTCTGAGAGCAAATGCAGCTGGTGGCATTTGAGCTGTGGAAATTATAGTTTGTAATATTCTTCTAACAGTAATTTGAAAGTATAAAGAAATCTATATTATTTCAGTCATGCACTGAAAATCTTCAAGTTTTACGATTTTTTTTTCCACTACCTTTATCAAATAGTCAAAAATTCTATAGGATTCCTCTGAATCCCTACCCATGGCTGCAGCAGCATACCTGGTGAAATAGGTCAGTGTTCCAGTCTGCTTTGACAACTCCTATGTAACCAAATATAGGGGAAAGAGAAGAGAAAATTTGTAGGGCTGGTAGTGGCTTGTATTTTTCAATAATTTATCAAGATTCGAGAGCACAGATTTCCTTTGGGAAATATTAGTTCTAAGGTTTACAAAGTGCCTCAGTTGTAAATACCCATAAAAATGACAATTTGGTAGGTCATATTTATTCTTAAGCGGGTCAAAGGACATTAGCGTATTCCTCCTGTATAAATCTGTCAAGTACAGAATTTCTTTATGCTCCCAAATCACAAAAGCACCTCTTACAGTCAAGGAGAAAGCATCGCATTATTGCCAATCAAGGACAACAAGCAAGAATATTGATCTCTACCCAATAACTTTTGCCCTGCTCACTAAGTTTTTATTACTGAAACTGGACACATCAAGGGATTGGATTTAATATATACATATAGTGCTGATTTATTACAGGAGGAGAAATATGGTCTGGCCTTACTTCTGGCTCAATATTTTAACACTTATTTTATTCCTTGCATGGAAGCTTTTTCTACAGGCAAAGTGTAAAACTTCCAGCTAGCCCTGGATGTGCACAGATCTTCAGTTCACAGAGATACATTGACTTATGGGGATACAAGCATCCTGCCTTTGGTGGCTTTAGCGTCATGAGTCTTGATTTTAGGGTTTATGTATGTGAAGGTCTGCATGGAGGGATTGTTGCTTCAGAGAGACATAACTAAAGATGGGCTTGGGGAGAGAGGAGGGGAGACTGCAGGGCGTGTGGGTCTGGTGCTGGTTGCTGAGCCTGCTGTGAAGATGTGTTGGCTTTCTGGTCATCTGTGGAGCTGTGCATGCAAAACCCTTTGTACCAGGGCTGTTTAGCAGTCACAGGTATTGGAATGAAGGAGGGGGCCAGCATCATGCATCTTGGTCTCCTGTTGGTGGAACTTCATATTTTTTTGGTCATTTTTGCTTGATCACTGCAGAGGATTTGGCCTGGTTCACAAACACAGCATCTTTGAACTCTCCACAGTGATAAACATGGCTCAAGGCAGAGGTGGGATCAATCAGCTGCTTTTGAGCAGGGAAATGCATCTACAAAACTGAAGGAAGAGTTCTTCACCACAGAATTTCAGAACAGTGGACAAAGGAAGGAGCATCTAGTCTGACCCAGCAGCTCAAAGCACAGTCAGTGAGAACAGGTTGCTCAGGGTCTTGCCAGGTTTTGAATGCAAGGATGGTGTTTCCACAACCTCTCTGGGTAACCTGTTCCACTATTTCAGTGGTGGAGGGTAAGCTACTGAGTTAAAAACACAGGCCATGTAAGTCAGCAGGACCAGATACCTGCTTATCTTGCATCCTAGAGAGCAGCCAACCTGTCTAGGCAAAAGATAGGAGTTTTGATTGCTCTTTGGCCTTTCAAGAGCTGGTCAGCCTTTTCACAGAATAAATGCATGCAGAAGTAGCTGATGGATTTGCTGCTCCTGTTCATAATGCTGTGGAGAGAGCTGGAGAGGCCATACCCCACTCTCCATCATTTCCTGGCAGAGCAGGCAGAGGGACACAGGCTGAATTTCTCCAGACACGTCCTTCCCACACCAGACATTTTGTCAAGAGGTTATGTGCAAGGATTATGTGTTTGTCAGGATTTCCAGATGTCGAGTAATCCCAGCCTTTTCTCGGCAAATCCTACCGTGCCTGCAGAGCAAACCTGACACTCCCTGGAAGTGCCCCTGCACGTGGCGTGCACGCTCGCGCTGCATCTGATGTGGCTGGGGGTCCTGTGCGTGTGCCCTCCTGTGGATTTCCACCAGCACACCAAATTGGATGTGACCCAGACATTTGGGATTAACTCTGTGTGTTCACACCATCTGTGCAGCACATGCACCACTGGGCTGGTGGCGCTTTGAGGGTTGGACTGAGTGCTTCTACCACACAGCTCCCGGGGATGCATTTCAGAGTAGGAAGAGTTCACAACAACACGATCAGAAATCATGCTTTTTACTGGGAACCTCTAGGAAGAATTCTGCCACAGGAAGAAGCTGATTTTTCAGGTTCTTCAGCCCCCTGACTTGTTACAGGTACTTGTGGGGTCAGCCTCACCCTGCCTTCAGGGTGCTTTCCTATGGCACGGGTTTCAGAAGGATCTGAGAAGGCAATGGCTTTTGATTTTGCGTCTGTGTGTCTTAACTAGAACGTAATTTCTTCACCAATGGGAATTCAAAACGGAAAGGAGAGTGAACAATGTGGAGTTGAGATAAAAACATGACCCAGGGTATGCATTGTCTTCTTCAAGTGTCAGGTGGAAGTGCTGAGTTCTGCCTTTAAAACCACCTCTCTGAATCAAGCCTAGAACAAGAAAGTGACAATGCCTTCCATGTCACCTTTCAGGTAAATACTGAAAGCTGTAGTTGCCAGAGCAGTGATGAATCATGGTTTCCTTCCATCCAAAGAGCCTTGGGCTTTTTCCTCATTCAAACACTTAACTTACTTGCAGGGCTGACAGAAAAGCAGTAGATTTTTTTTTTCCGAATATCCATTTGCCTTTCCATTTATCTACTTTGATCTAAAATATAGAACCTGATAGATGCCCTAGGTAAATCAAACATTTTCCGTCTGCCAAAACGGTTTTGCAAATGCTTATTTCATGCCATTACCATTTTTCTGTTTCTAGCAGTAAATCAAAAAGTATCAGCCATTCATCCACTTTAAAAGTAATGCCTTTCCTTTGCATAATTACACATACCCAGTGGAGATCTGTGTGCACAGTAAATCTATTCCTTTAAAAGGTTTCGCCTTAAGTACCACAGTGACATAAATTGGTGAAGCACAAATTTATTTATTTAAAAGGTTTATTCTTTTAACCGATCGAGTAACTGCTACACATCCATTGTTTGGTTTGGGTGGGGAGGGCTTTTATTAATGTATCAGATTTAATTTTGCAGCAGATGTTTATGTAGAAAGGTCTCACTCCTTACAGGACTTGTAGCAATTGATATGCGTGTGTAATTTATTCTCATTACAGGTTTATTCTTAACTGGTGTTCAGGGGGTCTTCACTGTATCTCTAGTAGATCCTTGAGAATTAAATAGTTTAATGAATGTAATGAGCAAGCCTGAAAGAAGTACACGTAAAGCAGAATATGGATTTGGGTATTACCCCTCCAGATTTCCAAATAACGTAAGTACGGTATTAAAAGGGAGTGAGAAATTGCCAAAAATAAATGTCTTCGAGTAATAAATGCCCAGGATGGTATTTTGGCAAAGCAAAGCTTAAAAAAATTGATCTTTCCATCATTCTCATGTAAACTTGCTCATCTTTGTAAGTCATGCTTGTAGCTCTCAGGGGTGTCAAACCTAAAGCAGACAAGCCCAGCTGGTAGAAGCCTGGGAGTGAAATGATGAATTTTTTAGCAGATCTGAGTTTATTTTTAGGCTTTATAGAATTATGTTTCATTTCCCTGTGAGTGAAATTGTAGGAAGTAGCTTAGAAGAAAAACAAATTAAGAAACTTCACCAGAACAGCAAAAAATATCAAAACATGGACCCTAACTACAGCTGAGCACAACATATCCTGATTGCATTTGAAATTGTGGCTACAGTTTAGTCCTGCAAATATTTACATACATGTTCAGTTTAATGCATATCAGAATTCTTGAGACAACAGTAAGTCTGAAGAGACAGCAGACTGCAGGTTAGAGTTACGGCATGGGGAACTGAACAAAATCTCTAGTGTGGATATATTTTCTGTGTGAATATCTAGTATGAATTATATTTTCCATGGTGCTGAATGTGGGAGTATAATTCCAGGTGTCTGGATTTTGTTACGTTATGCAGTAAAAGAAGTGCAGAAACATTTTGGAGGAGAGGAGAGTTCACAGGACAGTTTTGGGTCTGCAATCTTGTTTGGTTAGTGAAGATCATTTCATTAACACAATCAACATATTCAGCCCTGTGATTTCACACTATCCATTTTTTTGCTAGTATTGCAGAACTGTCAACTATTTCCTACAGTTAAAAAAGAAAAACTGCATTAGTGTCTGAAGCAAGCCTGGGAAAATGCCGTGGACCTGGGATGAGGAGATGCATGTGATAGTCACAGATCTAGCAAGGGCTGTTTTTTGCAGGAGGTTTATTACATGCAGCCACATATTCCATGTCCATTATGGTCACTATTCAGAGATTTCAAGTGAGTTTGGCTTTTGAGGGTCTTTTCTAGCACATGGAGTAGATCAGATGTTGCCAACTGTCCTTTTTTATCAGAGCTGATGATGGTGCTGCCACGTGGTTCTGCCTGGCCTAGAAAGTAGATTAGTAAGTGACAAAGATGCCCCTTTGAATCCCATGTCCTAGAATGTGCTCCTGGGAGCGCTGGGGACTGCAGCCTTCCCCACTGAAACAGCCTCCCCTCTGTTCTGCAGTTGGGAAGCAAAGGAGCCACCTTAAAGGGCGAGAGAGTACCTCAGCTTCCAAACCGGCTCGATCTTTGTCTTCCCATGCTGTTTGCATCAATGCTAATCAACGTTAATTATGGTAGTGGGGCTTGTGATGTACTCATTATAAAAGCCATCCTATTTTTCTGTGCTTGTACAGTCTGTCACACAATAGAGCTCTGATTGGGGTTCCCTAGATGCTACAAATAGTAATACAATTTGTTATAATAATGAATATGTGGTTCATGGTGTAAGACTACCAAACTGGGTTCAGGGAGCTTGGAAGCATCACGTGACAATTCTGTTTGCTCTTACCACGGACATTATGGCATTCTGGATATGTCTTGACAGTTGGGGTCTCTGCAGCAAACCACTTAGGTTTTTGTTTGTGTTTCAGTAGGTGCTTCTTTTTAAATTTGCATTTGAGTCTGTGGGTTTTTGGTGTAAATATGTGGTTGAAGTTAGCTGTGCTAAAAGCTCCTCTGATCCAGCATCCTCACTGCGCTGGGTTCGTGATCCCAGCACCACTCCAGCCTGCCCTTGCAGCTGGTGGCTGCTCAAGGATGGGCTGCCAGGGTGTTTCTGTCCTAGGCTGAAGGAAAGGGGTGCAAGAGTAGGAAGGTGCTTCGGCCCAGGTGCTGAGTGTAGTTTGTAACTGGGGTGCCCAGCTCCTGCAGGGGCTGGAAGTGGGTGGAAGCCCAGAGCTGCAGTCTCCTGTGATGAATTTGGTTCAGTCCTACTGTTATCCTCACTGGAAATTTCAGCACCATTGTTTATATGAATTAATTTGTATAAATGACTACAATTCTTCCCCTCACTCTGCACTACCTTTCTGAGTTTTGGTGACTTACACAGACTCTTTTTCCTTATCTTTGTTTTTTCTTTTTTTCCCCAGAGAAAGTTTTCCACTGAGTTATGGCTTGTTACCTGGTTTGTTATGGATATTGGTTCCAGTCCCATTTTTTCAATTCCCACCAGACTGCATGTTTGAATTTTAGTTACCTACATGCAGTTTAGGTATGTTATTATCTGCCTGACTCTAGTTTGCTAGAGCGCTGACCAAGCCTGTGTACAAAAATGTTTTAAATTGTTTAGATGTTACATTACCTCTCTTGAGTGTGTATGTTGTTTTAAGAGGAATTCAAGTCAGTGGAGAGCTGCTTCTGTTTGTAATTAATTTAAAATATTTATTATAGCAGCTAGATTTTTCCCTGTTAATGGTGCTTTGCTGAAATTTCATGATCTACAGCACACCCTAGTGATACCTGGAAATCATGAAGTTACACCCAGTCAATTTTATTTCCTTTGTGGTGAAGCACATCTTAGGACTCCAATAAGCAAAGTCTGGGAAAGTAAATGCCTAAATGCCTTTGTATCCAAGATAGGAAGTGAGTTTATAAAGCGAAAAACAGCCTTATAAACTGAGACTACAGGCTCGTCCTCTGTGAAAAGAACATCTGTATAAATTACTTAATCTGGCTTGCAATCTATGATGTTTGATGTGTTTAACAACGTGGGGAAAAGCAGCCCAAGGTTATGTGAGAAGAGTGAGAAATCTCTCTTGTGTTCCCATTTAGACTGGAGAGAGCAACTAGATATAAATAAAAGCATTGTGGAGGAAACCTGCAGGCAGATTTCATAGGTCAGAAGCATGAATGATCATTTACTCTCTTATAGCTAGAACATTAAAATTTATGCTATGTATTAAATTCCTCCTTTTGCAGGATGTTAGGTCACTTGGTTTTTCAGGTGCAGTACCTGTATTTAGTTTTGAGAGGCCTTTAGGCTCCATATGATCCTGCAGAGTTGTGTGTACCTTCCTAACTTTTTTGGCTATTGTCCACTCAGGTTTTCCTGGATTTCCATAATTCAGTCATTTATTTTTTTCTTATTTGTTTAAATACCCAAACTGTCAAGGGTTCTGAATTGGCTGCTGTTGACCCCATGACGGGGTGAGGAGAGGAAGCAGGTTTGAGAAGAAATCTGACAAAGAAGTGTAATGAAGTAGTCAAGAAGGAAGGCAAAATATTTATCAGAGGTGAAATCAAGTAGGTGACATGTGGATGACACTGAAATAAAGTGAAAGCAAGAAGAGCTCAGCTGGAAGATCTGATCCCATATCTCTGTTTCATTTCAGAGCATTCCTTGTCTCTGTCAGGCAAACCTGAATATGGGGTCCTGCTTTCTGGCTCTCTCACGCATGAGAAATCTGTGATACTTTAGGGAGAGACAGGTTTCCTCTCAGACCTCTGCATTTCACTCTTGTCAGGTAATCCAAACAATAATGGAAATGAGTATTTTGTTTTATGTAAATAAAACCAAAAAGTTTGCAATAATTTATGGTATTTATTTAAATGACATGCAAATTACTTTGTGAAACTTAGGGGGGAAAGCAGCACAACTGAAACAGCACAATTGTTTCCGAGAACATTCATTTCAAATCCACATACAATATTTCATTCATGCTTAATTATTTCCCCAATGCTAGTCTAAGCATTACTAGTTTCCTTTGTCTTTTTGCTTTTGCATGCAGCGTGATTAGCAAAACTGCTTGTGCTCTACCAACTCCTGCACATATGGGGTTTAGCCTCATTGTTCAAGGGGTGGAGCAACAAGCAATATGAACACTCATGCTGCCAAATTTGGCACACGTGAGCCCTCCAAAGTCTACAGATACCACCCGTTTCATTTAAATCTCTGTCTACATTTTGCATTGCTACCATAATGGCAACTCCATTGTCTGGGTGTATTATTTGAAGCAGCTTTTCTCCCATTGTTTGTGCTCTGTAATCCTGGAGGTTTCTGTAGTCGTCGTGAGCAGCTTACGTGAAAGAAATCACTTAGCTCGCAGTGAACCTGCTGGCAAAGGAACAGGCCATGACTAAAGCATGAGACCTGTGATCTTTCTGGAGAAAATCTCTCCCACAGATTGCATAATTTCTTGTTTTCATGGGACCCTGTTCTCAGAGTTTGGACTCAGTATTTCGTCACCTCTGAGGCATGATGGGAATATCGGCTGAAAATGAAGAGCAATGATGCTGGCTGAGGATGTGTGCCCTAAAAGCATTTTACACTCATCTCAAATATTAGCAAAGAGACACAGCTACTGTTTGTTAGAAATTTAGGACAGTTTTTTATTTTAACTAACTGCAGCAAAGTCTTGGCCTTTTATTCTTACGGGGTATTGATTGAATTGGCACATCCTGATGTGAGTCTTTCCAACAGACTTTGAAAACTTAATGCTTGTCTGCTTAGGGAGGAATAAAGAATTTCCTGGAACTTATTGTAGAGAAAGAGCTGCCCAATTTTTTCCCCTTCTAACATTCAGTCACCTGCCTGAGCAGTGCCCTCTCCTCCAGTGGCCCTTGCCTCTCTTATCCATAAAGCCATTCAGCATTAGCTGTTCTTTACAAATTATGCCCATTACTGGTTTTACATGCACATCATTTTACTCCTGACACAGTCATTTGTGACATTTTTAAAGCAGTGGCTCCCAAGATGAGGGCTGCAGAAAGCCATCAAAGGGTCCCTTTGTAGTTTGCAAAGTTTCCAGTTAATTTTGGTTCCAAAGTCTAACTCACGTTGAAGGACAATATAAATGTTATATAAACACTGCCCTACTCTTCATTTAGCTTAGTTCTGCAGAGAGCCCTGGTGCAGCCTCGTAGGCATTATGTGATTCCAAAGGGTGACACCTTTGTGCTTCCATGTGACACCCAGGAGACAGTGTATAAAATCTGCTAAACTGCCTAAGTCTGAAAATCCCCTTTTTAACTTATTAGAATATTTGCAGTGACTTCTGGAAGCTTCAAATCTGGTGCATCATGGTAGAGAGTGATTAAATTGACCTTGTCATCTTTTTGCCTCCAACTTACTGTGATAGAAGAAAATCAGATAATGCAATCTGTACAAGCTGGCCTCTTTCCCTCCACCACTTCCTCTCCTACCTGCCACGTTATCACAACTCATATCCAGGAAGGCTGGAGGGAATGATTCTGTGTTCCTTTGGAAAACCGAGGCTCTCATTCGGCACCTCTGGAGTGGGGGTAAGGTTAGAAGTGAAGTCAGCCAGGAACCCTTGGCTCTGATGGGACTGAAATCAGCTTTTTTGCACTTGCAGTATGTCTCCAAATGTGTGTTGGGGCCAGAATGACACACAGCTGGGCACTAACTGTTCTCAGACTCCAGAAGCACCAGTGCACATCTCTCGCTGCAGAATAGTGCCAAGCATGGAAATGTATCGCTGATGTTATTCCAGACACCTTCAAATGTCATCATCCTTGATACTCAAACGTTTTGTTCCTTAGCTGAATATACAATAGGCATTTTAAATCTGATTTTGACGTTTGTCTACTTTATGTATATCCTTTAATTAGAGTTTTGTCAAAACCTCTGGTGCACTATTTCAGACAAACTCTGCAAAACAGTGGCTGTAGGAGATGGGGATGTTTTTAGCTCCTCTCTGGGAATCTTTCTAGCTCTTCTCTGGTATTTTGTGTAGCTATTTTTTGACCAGGTTTTTATTTCCACATCAGTGTTCGTCCATGCTATAACCTATAAACATGTAAGCTAATTTCAGGACACTGACTTTTACATTCAGATTGCTGTAGCTTTTTTCTGAAAAGGTCACAAAATGACTATACCAGTAAACACAATTAGTGAATTAGGTTGCTGAGGAAGTAAAAACCCTCAGCAGGGTTTTTAAAAGACTACTGTAAAAGAGGCTAAAAGAGCAGGAGATAGGTTATTCCATTTGCAGGTAAGAGCATGCCTTTAGCAGCTTGCTTGGATAGTGTGAGCTAGCAATGTGTGCTCTGTTCCAAAGCACCAGCCTATACTTTTGGATCATCTTTCAAGACTGAGATGATATAAGGCAATTAATAGTGTTTTGTGACCTTCTGCACCAGTAGTCCATCTTTTTGGCATTGAAACTGATTTTGCCCAACTTGGCATTTTATCACCTAGGAGTAGATGGGGAGATCAAAGAGACACCTTTTATAGCAGCAGAGGAATGATTTAGTTCTGTCACACTGTTCTTGAAATTCACCATTCCTTACAAGCTGATGAGGCAAACTTCTTCTTTGCTTAATATCACATAAGGTACATTGAAAGGCTGTGAAGAGGCAGATGTTCTATAGCTTCACTTCATATGCAAAAACCTGTTATTCTTTATTTGCATTCAATTAGAAGTCAGGCCCCAATGAATATCTAATGTAGGAAATGGAGAAAAGATTTGCCATCAAGCATATGCTTTGCTTGTCGTGGATCTCAGTAACCTGCTATTGTGCCTTCCTGCAGTGATTTGGTCATTTCTCCTGTATTATTTACACTTTCCAGCTCAGGGGTAAAGAGTGTTAATAGGTGACAACTGGAGTTCCGTTCCTGCTTCTAGAAATGTTGCCTTTTCTCATTCCTTTTAAAAAGCCATTCCACAGTTGCAAATTTCCCTTACTAAGTAGCTCTGTTTAAGGATTTAAATGCTGTAGCATTACTTCCATATTCATTTTCTATTTTGATACAGTTATGCTGTGTTTGATCTCGTGTAGGCTCACCATTCTCCTGGCAGTCCTGGGTGTAACATGAAGAGCTCAGAAGTTATAAAACTGTTGCGTTGTCAAGAAGGGGAGGTTCAAATGATCACTGTAACGTGAAGGAGAAGTGGCAGACTCTTCCAGAGCAGCTACTGTGCTTGCTGTGACCCTGTAAGAGCACACTTACCAGGGTATTACAGTACCTGGGGAGAGATGGAAGCTGTCTGGAGCCATCAGAGAGAGGGATAAGCAAAGCAGCTTTTCATCACTGCAGCACAGGGTGTTCCAGACTTCGGGGGAAAATGACAGGAATCTCATACCCTCCTAAACTGGGGAGTGATTAGAAACTTGCTTTGTTATAGCTTCCATCCTCTTTCTTCTCTGTGGACCACTCCTACCACATCTTCTGGAGAGCACATGACATTTCTTCCTTTTTCCTCTTTTCCCTTTGCTTTGATCTAACATTATAAATTAAATAATCCTCACCCATATCCAGGCAATGCATTGACACAAAAGGAAAACGTTGAGAGTATTTTTAGGTGCTTTGCAAACTTAGACAAACAGATCTTCGTACTTCATGTGTGTCTCAAGTTAGGATTTTTTTTTTTTTGTCCTGCCATTGTGATAATAACAAATTTTAAGATTTTAAGGGGAAAAAATGTTCAACTAGATGAAATGATGAAACTAATTCTGTCACATACAGTTGCCTAATCCTCATGTTTTCTCTGGGAATCACTAGCATAGAATAAAACGTAGAGAAACAACCTCTTCCTGTGCAACAAAATTAAACATCTTTCTTAAAAAAAGAAAAAAAATCTGTCAGGGTTTCCTGTGAAGGTAATAGGTGTTTCAGATAATTAGATCAGGTGTCTCTGGACAGTTTCTCCAGACTGAACCTGCTTCTGTTGAGCATTTTCTCAAGAGGTAGTAAAAGCCAGAATGAATCATTGTTTTGGTAGCAACAGCCCATCTGCAGCTGAAATCATTCGTGGTGCCCCTTGGCCTATCTCTTAGTATGTCAAAAGCTGTGCAAGCATGACGCTGAGGACACAGTGAAGGGGCCTGCAGTCATTCTGGCTTCTGCTGTTTGTTAGGGACGCCCTTGACAGAAATCTGCCAAGTGCCTCATCAGACCAGAATGCCAGTGCACCATTACTGTGGTTGATTTCTAATGCCTGCTTTTGACACATAATGTGGATTTTTGGGGTTAAAAGGGAATGTGTTTTTAATCTTGATTTTTAAAAGCATGGAGATCCTAGTAACCTGAACAGGAAAAATATATAAAACATCCTGATACAGGAAATGAAATAGTGAATCAATGCTGATAAAAGGGATGGGGAAAGAGCAATGACATCGAGTATTTATTAAGAGCCCAGCTGACTGCAGTGAATATGGAATCACAGAATGGGTCAGGTTGGAAGGGAGCACAGTGGCTCATCTGGCCCCACCTCCCTGCTCAAGCAGGGTCATCCCACAGCACATGGCCCAGGATTGTGTCCAGACAGTTCTGGAACATCCCTGGGGAGGGGGACTCCACACCTCTCTCTGTGGGCAGCCTGTTCACTGCTCGGCCACTGCACAGGAGAGTTCTTCCTCATGTTCTGGTGAAACGCCCTGGGCATCAGTTCCTGCCCGTTCCTCTTGTGCCATTGCTGAGCCCCCAGGAGCACAGCCTGGTCTCTGCTCTGACACTGACAGACAGGGATGAGCTCCCTTCTCAATCGCCTCTTCTCTAGCGGGCCCAATTCCCTCAGCCTAAGAGAGATGTTCCAGTCCCTAAATCAGAGAGAATACAGTGAGACTATTGACAGGATTGGATGTGCAGCAGGACTGCCTTGGACTGCTCTCGCTCCACCAGCTGCTAGAATTAAAAAGCGCACGACTGTCTGTACCTGGAGCAGAGCTGTCCCGCCTGTGGTCAGGAGGCCTTGCCGAGGTGCAGGAGTGGGGCTGCGGGCTCTCCCCTCACCCGAGAGAGCTGCGGGCTCTCCCCGCACCCGAGAGAGCTGCGGGCTCTCCCCGCACCCGAGAGAGCTGCGGGCTCTCCCCGCACCCGAGAGAGCTGCGGGCTCTCCCCGCACCCGAGAGAGCTGCGGGCTCTCCCCGCACCCGAGAGAGCTGCGGGCTCTCCCCGCACCCGAGAGAGCTGCGGGCTCTCCCCGCACCCGAGAGAGCTGCGGGCTCTCCCCGCACCCGAGAGAGCTGCGGGCTCTCCCCGCACCCGAGAGAGCTGCGGGCTCTCCCCGCACCCGAGAGAGCTGCGGGCTCTCCCCGCACCCGAGAGAGCTGCGGGCTCTCCCCGCACCCGAGAGAGCTGCGGGCTCTCCCCGCACCCGAGAGAGCTGCGGGCTCTCCCCGCACCCGAGAGAGCTGCGGGCTCTCCCCGCACCCGAGAGAGCTGCGGGCTCTCCCCGCACCCGAGAGAGCTGCGGGCTCTCCCCGCACCCGAGAGAGCTGCGGGCTCTCCCCGCACCCGAGAGAGCTGCGGGCTCTCCCCGCACCCGAGAGAGCTGCGGGCTCTCCCCGCACCCGAGAGAGCTGCGGGCTCTCCCCGCACCCGAGAGAGCTGCGGGCTCTCCCCGCACCCGAGAGAGCTGCGGGCTCTCCCGAGGAGCGGCTGCCGCCAGATGGAGCCGCCGGGCAGCGGGACCTGGGGCGGAAAGCCCATGGCGAGGGGACCGAAACCCAGCGAGCGAGAGCTGGCTGAGACAGGAGCACCGGGGAGCGCCCACGGGACAGGCACACCCCGCCAGATCCTGCCTGCGAACCGCGCACACAGCCCTATCTTAACCCAGCGCCAGCGAGCACCGCATTCCCGGGAAGAACCAGACTGCCTTAAAGACCCAGATTCCCCTAAAGAATCAGACTGTCTTAACCGGATTCCTGTAAACCAGATTCCCATAAAGAACCGGATTCCCTTTGCAGCCGAGTCAGAGCTCGCTTAAGAGTGTAGTGCAATTGCAATAGTAACAGCATTAAAGGATACACACCCTACAGTTATCATACATTTCTATTTTGGTAATTTCTATCATACTAAAAAACAGAGCTAATAAATACCTACTGATGTAGCCCTAATAACCCGTGTGTACTTTCAGCTGGAGTAGTGAAGTAATGATTCGGTTTGGCATAGTCATAAAAAAAATCCCTCCTTTGATGGTTTGCAGTCATCTTTGATTTTAATTTTGCCCCTTGAAAAGCTGCTTGCAGCTGGAATTTGGGGTGCTACTTTTTAAAATGTACATGGCATTTAGGTTCTTTGCTCATTTTAGGAATTACATTTGCGTTTTACATCCAAATAATAAAAATCAAGAGCATCAGTAGACCTGTAACATTTTGAGTTGTTACACAGAGAGTTATTTTATGTGATCATATAAAGCATGGGGAGGTTAAGAAGTCCCCAGTGTAGCCACAGGAAAGGGACAAAAATTGTGAGTTATATTTTTCCTTCGTTTTCTCATACTGCATTTTTGATTTCTGAACAAGGCAGCGATGGGAGATGGTTTATCTTAAATCAGATATTAATTTATAATGAAGGCTTACTTTACAAAGCAAAAAACCTCTGTTATTAAACCATTCTTGAGGAAATGGCAGCATTTTTAACATTTGGCAGTAACTTTTCCAAGACTGTACTGGTATTAGGAAGCAGTGTGATATTTCAGGAGCCATATGTGCCACAGCTGTTTTAATGATCATTTGATTGCTCCTTGTACTCTATCAGACTAGCACGCTGCATTTTACTGAGCTGGTGACTGAAACAAACCTGGATGACAAGCATGCAAAAATATTCTGAGATTAAATTCTCAGACGAGGGCCAGGCAGGTCCTAGCACGGCTCTGTGGCAGGCAGCCCCTTTCTTCCTCCTTTATCCCAGCTCAGATGGGACTGGGATGTTCTGTTCCACAACTATGTTCCTAAAATCATAGCATCAGAAAATGCTTTGGCTCAGAAGGAGACATTGAGGAACATCTTTTTCCAAGCCCCTGCCATGTGCAGAGACATCTTCCACAGTCCCAGGTTTTTTTCTCTAAGCCTTGTCCAATGTGGCCTTGAACACTTCCAGGGATGGGGCAGCCACAATGCCCGTCCTTCCCTATTCCAGTGCCTCACCACAATCAAAGAATTATTTCCTAATGAAAGCAAGGAGAGGGAGATGTCTGAGCCTGCTGGTAGATAGAGATACTGACAGGCGAAAGAAGCAATGAGGGGAACCGAAAATTCCAGAAGAATTTCCCACTAGTTGACACGGACTGCTGCGCACCCAAGGCCATGCTGAATTCTTGGACTTGAAGAAAAATAACAGGATATGCATCAGAAGAGGCTCTGTATTAGGCAATTTGGGAAGTCGGTACCTCTCAAGTACCTCAGCCACTGGGGAAAGACAGGGGGAAATACAGAGCTGGGAAATTAGGATTAAAAAGGAGGCTGTGTCCTCTAGCAATTGGAGAGACCCCATGGGAAATACCCCACGGCCTCTCCCTTTGTCCAAATAAAGTTACAGATCTTCATTTACTACTCTGTCTCCTTTTTGGATGTGAATCTCTGGCATTAATTAATTCATTCATTTCCCGACACTAATTTCTAATCTAAACCTACTCTCTGTCAGTGTGAACCCATTCCCCTTTGTCCTACCATGCTCTAGTAAATAGCCTTATCTTTCCTCTAAGTTCCCTTC
>VWZN01006847.1:243443-272531 GCA_013396955.1 Regulus satrapa
TGCAGGCCCCTCCAAAGCCCCGAGTCATTGTGGTGGGAAGGGAGCTCTGAGATCATCGCGGCCGAGCCTGCGGGGTCACCCCGAGCGGGGGGCACAGGGACGCGTCTGGGAGGGTTCGGAAGGAGCGGCTCGTTCCTCGTTTTTCCGGGGCACGCTGCGGCCGGAGCAATGATTCGGCAGTGGTAAACCTTGAATTGACAGGAAAATAAATAAAGAAATGGGTACACTGTAATTAAATTTCGGCTATTTGAAAGGATTTATAATTGCATTTTATGCTCAGCCTATTTTAGTCATAACATTTTTAATAAATTTTAAAACATCCAGAACGTGTTGATTAATTTTAATGAGATGAAGTTTTATGTTTTTGCAGTGAGTCAGGGAAAACATCTTTAATTTTCAGGCTGAGCTCAGATTTTGAAGATATCACTGCCGTTTGCTGTGCTAAGAACCTCTACAGGGGAGCAGCTCTGATATTGGTGTTTCTGAGTATCAGCTCCTTTCTCTTTCTTAACTGAAAGCCTGATTATTTGCTTTAGTATCAGCTAGATGATGAAAGCGACCTGTAACTTTTTTGAATACAGCCTTCAAAATGGAAAAACTGGCTAGGAAATGGCAGAAAGATCACTCTTCGTTTATAATTAGAAGAACAATGAATAGGTCTGTAAAAATTCAAGGGTGGAAGGAATTATGGCCAGTCTTTCACAGATGCTTTGTAATATAGCACACCAGGTAAGGTGGGTATCCTAAGTGCCTAAGGATAGATTTCTTTTTATATCAATGCAATGAGATCATCCCATTGAAAATTTGAAAATACCTGCATTTTTAGGCATCTAAGAACTTTGTAAAATCAGCTTCTAGGTCCCTAGATGTAGTTTGCTTATCTAATGAGTAAATTTGTTACCTTTTGTCTTAAATAAACCAATTAAATGCTTTGATTATATTACATGCTTTGATAAATACACAAAAGAGCAATGCTCTTAAGGTTTCAGTTCTTGCAAAGGAGTTCTTACTTGCTCTTCTATGCATTTCAATTGAGTTCTAGCAAATACAAGTTTCTTACCATCTCCTCACATAATTGAAACTAAAAGAAATCTGAGTAAATATACAGTCAGTAACATATTATTACAGTAAATATTTGTAGTTACAGCGAATCCTCGTGGTCAGGAAAGAAGAGGAAATGCTGAGGTGAGAATGGCAGTAAGCATATTTTAACTGTTAAGCCACCAAGCAGGAGTGAACCCTTTCTTGGCAAAATAAAACTGCAAATGCAGAGCAGCTTCAAAACTGGTATATTTACTGGCTGCTGATGGCAGTCATGATTTTTGTCAGACAGACCACCTGCTTTGCAGGTTTCAAGTGCTAGACCAGGCTCTAAAGGTAGGATTTGCAGAGAGTGGTGGTTTAGGGGCCAGATGCTGCTCATGCTTGCAGGATGTGTAAGGACCAGCGATGAGCTGGTCCTCCTTTGCAGATGGGAATATCTTGAGTCCCTGTCTGTCCACCAGCTGTTATTGAAATCATTGATGGACTTCTGACCTGTTTAATCAGTCAGGTGACATCTTCTTGCACACTGTTGTTGGTGGAGCTGTGTTTTTTAGTCTGCCTCAATGTCTGAGTACCTTGTGTTTGGATTTGCTCCAGTGCTGTTCTCCTATTTCTTACAGAAGGTTGCAGTACATACAGAGCTGTCCCTGTGCAGTTGAGACAGAAGAAATTGTCACCTCACATTCTTGTTCATCACAATGTCCACCATGATACAGACAGCTCCAGGTAAGAGGACTTAGCTGTCCATCTGCAGGGCCTGGTGGGTTTGGAATGTGCTCTGTGGGTGGGGACATCGTGTGAACACTGGGGAAGAGGCTAATTTTCCTCTAAAGTGGGATAGTGAGCCCAGGGATGGACGGGCTTTTGCTTGTCTGAAGTCATCATTTGGTGAAGGGGGAAGTAGAGTGATGACAGTGTTAAACTGGAAAGAGCTGAAATGAGATTCACACCATAGAGTTATCTGGGGACCCTCTTCAATTCTTGGACTTCAGTTGCATACCATCTTGTTTTAATTCTTTCTATGGCATTTTTCTTCTTAAGAAGACCTGCTGGTTGTAGGTTCAAAGTTGAGATGTTGTAAAATCATCTTCCCTTTGGATAGAGAGAGCAGGAGCATTGCACAATTTGTTCCCCTGCCCTTGAGGTGAAAATGAGGGAGGGATCATCAACTGAAGCACAGAATCTAAGACTTTGGGTGAGTATTTGAGGGGACCACAAAGAGAAAAGGAAAGCAGCCACTGAACTGCAAGAGAACAAAAACATTGCTTTTTCAACAAAGCTTGGTTTCTCAGTGACTTCCCATTCTAGAACTCTTGGGTTTGGATTTTTTCTTGAGGTGCTGAAGATTCTTGGTACCATGTGAAGTCAGTGGGAGCTGTGGGGACTTAGCACCTTTGAAAGCTGCACATTTTTATGGATGTTGACACTTCTGTCCCTTCATTAGACCAAATCCAGTATTTTACAATCCTGGTGTTTCCCAATGTCTGGGTGAATTCAGTAGGGAACAATTTGGTGCTAGAATCAAAGTGCATATTAAGTTACTCTCCAGTTACACCATCAGAGTTTATAAATGTTTTTGGCTATCATGTGATTGTACCTTTAACACACAAAGTTTACAGCTCCTTCTGTGCTATTCTGGGGCAGGATCCTTGCTCCTTTGTAGCACCACTGGCATTTTACATGCCTGTCTTCCTCTTCTGCTTTCTTGGGATTCTGTTTAGTAGGTTTTTACTTCTGTGCTGTCTCTGTGCTGCAACTTGTGAGTGCATCGTTAAAATAACCTTTAATGGTGTGTGGTGTTTGGTTAAATAAATACCTGCTCACTGAAAATTGCCTGATTGATCATCTTGATTTTTAATTGGAACTTAATTGAATTTCTTCAAGGAATTCATAATTCTGTGTGCCGAATTTAGGAATCTGGGATTACTTTACATGTTAAGACATGGTTTATGTTTCAGAGGCTTCCATTACTGCTTTGATTGTACAGTTTTTTAAAAAGCCCCTTGTATGTGCCGTGCCTCAGATACTGTGTTCACTAGTGGTCTCTGCAGGAATTAAATTATGACAAGAGAGCATAGAAATACCTGGAAGAGTTTAGAGAAAATGCGTGCTCCTTGTGAAGTCTTTGAGGGTTTTGAGTGTGATGCTCACATCCAGAATTGAACAGGAACTACTCTGCTATGCCAACCTTGTTCAGTCAAGCCAAAAAAGCTCAAATAAATACTCATTTTGTGCATGGAAATTTCCACTGGCTGAATTGTGAAGGGAAACGGTCAGCAATTTAGTATGGAAAAACTACTTTCGGTTTCGAGCCCAGTACATTTCTGCTCTATCTTGAGCTGATTAAGAAGTTACAGATTTGCTAGCCATAAATTCTTAAAGCACCAGACAGCAGTGTGATTACTACTTTCATTAATGTCTGGCTATGTTTTTAACTTTAAGTCAACTGCACTTTGAAGCCAGTTACTAAAGAGTGTTTTATTTATCCAGAGATGCCAAGGGTGGCTGGTCACCCTTTGCCATGTCACCCTGAGGACACCTGGCAGCACTGGCCATGTGGAGGATGGGAATGCAGGTGACTTTGGGCAGCCAGCTTCAACACAGCGCAGGAACCTGGTGCTTCAGCTGCCCGTGTGCTCATAAAACATCATTTTACACCTGTTACAATTGTTTTGCTTTGGGAAATTGTAGCACTCCCTCAGTTTGAGGTGATGATCAGTGAGAGCCCTGTGTTGTCAGCTCTCAGGCCTGTGTTGTCCCACCCGTGCTGCAGAGCCTCATACTGGGGGGCTTCCTGTGAGACTTTCCCTCAGTTCAGCCCAGAGGGAAGATGCAAATTGTTTTCAGCGCATTGGTTTAGTCTGAGGACATGCCACGGAGGTGAAGCACAAGCACAAACCACTGTCTGAGAGGAGGGAGTGAATCCTGCAGCACTTCAGACTGCTCAGGGCTGGTGTGAGTGTCACTCTGAGGGGAAAGCTGCTCACCTTTCCTTAGAAAGGTTAAAAAAAAGCTTAGTTATCTAATTTTCCATACTCCCAGGCGTGGCAGTGGGAGCTGTACCAGTTGTACATGTTGGGGTTTTTTTTCCTGTGCCCTAGGGCAGACAGAGAAGCCTTACTTGGAGCTGGAGCCCTGTGGAATGAGATAATATGTAACTCCAGAAGTAGAGTGGCCCTCTGCTGTCACTAACCAGCACACACTGCCATTCTGAGCCACTGCTGTGTCATCAGCCTGCCAAAAACCCAAAAGCAACAGTGGTAAAATTATGAACTTGGATGTTTTCTTTAGACTGGCACAAAGATGAATGAAATAGTGAGAGAAATCAACTATTTGATGAATTTCCTACTGTGCCTCTTTGCTGCTATGGAGCATATGTGGTCCCTTCCCAAAACCCAGGCTTTTGTTCAGTGTCAGCAGTGCTTGGATCCTGCAGTGACATGGATGATTTGCAGTCAGCCATTTTAGTGCAAAAGAAAGCTTTCTCTGGTGCAGTAGTTAATTTTTAATATGAAAAATAGTATGATACCACTCCACCTTCACTTTGCACTGGGGAGATCTATTCAGGAAAGCCTCTAAAACAGGTTGGCATGGGCTGAGAAAGTGTTGCACACACGCTGGGATAAGAGGTTTTCTAGGAGCTGAAAAAACCCCAAATGCTCATCTGTTCTATAGTGCTGACAGTACACATGCAACGAGAAGTCTGCAACTTGTGTATATGTGATTTTATTTTTAATCCTATTGAATACTTTTTTGTTTGTTTATAATTATCCCTGGAAGCACAGCCTTTCCTCAGCTGGTGTGCACAGTGGCAAGTATTTCTGTAATGAGCAGCAGCAGCAAGTGAATGAGGTGGAGGAGTTTTGGTCTCAGCGTGCCTGTTCTCAGGGACAGGTCTTTGTCCCTTGCTGAGGACATGTGACAGCATTTTACATGCTGGGGTCCCGTGTCTGTGCTTCTTCCTACGTGAGACTCTTCTGGCATCTCTGCTCTGAGTCCTGACTGCCTTGTCCATCCACACCTACGTTTCTGACGGCCTGACTACAGAGCACCCCGAGCACTAAATGTGCCAGTACCAGGTCTCTCCTCTAACGCTTCCTCAGGGACTTCTTGTTGCTACAGACAGCCTCCTGCCTTCAGAAATCAGCATGAAAGTGTTTAAACATGTAACAAAACAGGGAGAAGAACTGATAGGTGCAAATAATTGACTGATTTGTGGTAAAAATTAGGACCGTGAGAAGATACCTGGCAGATTTGTCAGTTATAATCTGCTAGTTGTGGTAAAGCTCTGTCTTTTTCCCAGAGCTGTGTGTGATGCTGAACACACATGGGAATTGCTCAGTCCAAAAGCAATATACTGAAGAATTTGATACTGTAAAATATCTGAATTTGACATAAACCCTTTTTTTTTTTCTGGTCTACCCTGCAGTTATTGAAACTGCATCGTCGGTTTCAATAACCTTCAGCAATTCCTGAAAGCCTTGGCTTTCCGAGAATCAAAAGAGAAACCAGTAACTATTTCCTGTTCTTGTGTTTAAATACTAGGGGTTTGTTGTCCTCGGTTCATTTAGCAGCTGGGTTTAGCCTCGGTTGCAGCGGTGAAAAGAAAGCTTCAAACATCTTTTGCAGGATTTGGGGTGGCCGAGATGCCGATCCCTGTCGATGATGTGATGAAGCTGCTCAGCCACGTCGCCAAGGTGAAGGGCATGAGAGCTGCTGTGGGCCATGCTGGCCGGGGAGCACTGCTCACAGGGGCTTCAGCCTTTGTGGGGGGAGTGCTGGGAGGCCCCCCTGGAATCGCTGTAGGTAAGTGTGCTCTGCTTCAGGAACAAGAGGGTGGTTAAATCCCCGAGGGAAGAAAGGAGCAGGCGTGGGTTGAAGGAAAGGGGCTTTTAGTGTTGAGATTTCCTGCTGCCATGGGGGGTGAGGGCAAATAAGCCTTAGCATGGGGCAGGATCCTTTTCCAAATGGTCTTCCTAAAAATGACACTTATTACTATATTTTAAAAGTTCCTGATATCAACGCCCTCTTGTAATTGATTTTTTTTCCTGCTGGGATTCATTATTCCCCGTCACTTTGGTTTTCTTCTTGTTACAGAAAGTTACAGGAAAGCCAAAGTCTAATAGTAAAGAATTGTCTCTTGTTTGTAACTCTGGAATTAAGAGTTGTCTCGTGTGAAAGCTGCCTGTCACTGAAGGCATGTGAGCCCTGGCCCTTGAATGTTGAGCAGTTGAATGTCCTGGGAGCAGTTGCAGGAATTTCACAGGCTTAATGATTCTGGAGTGAATTGCAGTGCAACTCTGTCAGGTAGAGTTATAAAAACAAGCAAATAATTTGTAAGGAATGAGAAGAGAAAATGCGAAGCGAAGCTGTGTATTTACTCCTATTACAGGTACAAAACACAATTAATAGCCAGAATACTATTTTGACAAATATATGACTGAAGTTACCAGGAACAAAGAAGGCAAATTGAGCTTCTGTAAGAAATTTGTAAGCCTAAAATCTAAAGTAAAGGTTATAATGTGAGTGGCCTCATTCTTGAGTGAGATGAAAAGAAATACTGAAGTTATTCTAGGATGTATTTTCTCTTTTAAGTGTTTGTTTAAGCTTTGATAGTGTCTCCCAGTCAAGCTTGATGTTCTTTAAGCACTGAGGAAGGCACTGGAACAAGCATACCTATTACTTTGTACTGAAAGCATACAATAATAAGCATATATAATACAAGTAATAAGTCCTAGCTAAACTAAAAGCCGTGACTCAATTACAGTGCAACTAAATCATAACCCTCTCATTTAACTTTTAAACTTGGAAAGGTAGATAAGCCAAATAAGTTTAGAAGATCTAGAGGGACATTTGCAGTCACATGCACCTTCAGTTGCTCAAACAGCCTGGATAGGTGTGGGACGGGGTGGCAGGGCTTGGAATGAGGCTGAGTTACCTGCCATGTGCAGCACTGCTGGAGAAGCTTGCAGCCATCCTGCTTCCCAAGGACTGAGCACAGTGGGCTGTGGGTTTGTCACTTGGGGGGAATATGTGATCATATAACAAATCTTGTCTCAATGGACGAGGAGCTTAGACATCAATACTTCTAGTGGCTTTTGCATTAAGTGCCCCTAAATCAGTTATTGATGTTCTCATAAAAGTCCCTTGTGAAGATGGATTCAGCCATCATGTGCTTTCAAGTATTTCTGTGGTATCATGGGAAAAGCTGCTAACTGAGTAAAAGCTGCAAATTAAGAATTTTTGTCTAATGAAAAACTGCGTCCCTGTGAGTGCGTGAATGACTTTTTAGGAACAGTCGCTGGGGGTGGCAGTTTTGGTGGCAGTTCTGCCATTCCTCCCTCCCTCAGACTGCTGATGGAGGAGAGCCCTGCGGGGCTGGTTTTCCAGCAGCCACAGTCACATCAGCTGTAGGTGATCCATCCCTCTGCTGTTATCCTGATAACCTGGGACCTTCTACTCACCCCAGCATGTCTCATCCCCCTGGAATGGGCAGGGTGTGGTAGATGAAAGCCTGGCTGTGTCCTGGGTTTGGTGTCTGAGCACCTGCACCTGGGGTGGGCTTCTCGTGGGTAGGAGGCTGCAGTGTGTGACTCTTAAAGAAGCAGAAAGCTTTGATCAGTCTGGGAGTATCCAGTAAGAGATTGTGCCACTGATAAGGCAGTTGTTGTGGTGGTGTTTTCCTTGAGCAAGGTTTTATTTAGTAGTAGAGCTTACCATAAGAGTGTGTCCCAGGGAGTGTTCTCTTTCCAGTTTCTAGCCTGAAGTTTACTGTTGATTGTATAAAGAGTTTCTTTATGATTGCTGTGGATGTAAAGAGCTTTTAAAATCCTTTTTGGTGCTTGAATGTCATGTATAAACCTAGTTAAAGCAGACACATATGCAGCTCTGTGTTGATTTCTAATCAAGGTGGGAACATTGCTGGTAAAGGCTGTGGGTGGAGTTTCATTGTTTAACATTAACTGGTAAAGACTAATGACTCCCTGTCTTTCCTAGGAGGAGCAGTGGGTGGATTGCTTGGATGGATAACTTCTGGACAGTTCAAGTCAGTCCCTCAGATTTTAATGGAACTGCCTGCTGCTGAGAAGCAGAAACTCTATGCTGAAACCATGGCTGTGGTCAGCAACTTACACTGGACTGATGCTGCTCAGCTGATTGCTCTTGTAATGGCAAATTCTACTCTCACAGAGAAGCTGATAGGAGTGCTGACCACTTACCTTACCAATGAGCTAAAAGCACAAATAAAGTATGGAGAATAATCCTCCAATAATCCAGCCCAAAAGAATGGGTTTTAAAATTTGTATTGTAATTTCTTATTTCTGTGGATATGTAAGGGTAGTATTAGATTACTGCATTATTGTGACTCTGACTTGCTATGTAATTTTGGATTGCTCTACATTAGGATTAATTCAAATTGCTGAAGGGAATCATGGTGGTCTTAGGCTAATGTGTCACCTGTGAAAATTTTCAAAGTAATTTTGTTTTATTTAGGAGACTTGATTCTGTTTGTTTAAGTGCTTTAATTTTATTTTATCCTGTGGAATGACATGTAAGGTGCCAAAGTAGCTGGGGCATTTTGAAGAATTTTACCTGTTGTTTGTTTCAGCTCTGAGAAAGAAAGTAGTATAAGGAGGTACACTACTCTACTGTGAACTCAAATGACTCAATTGGTACTTCTTCAATTTTTGTTGCAATTCTTGAGTGATCTTTTTATAAAAGAAGTGAAGCAAATACTTAAGATTTCAAGTAACAGGAAAGCAAACTGTGAACACTTCCAATTCCATTTTCACCAATTCCTGTGCCCTAGAATGGGAGGGTGTGGCAAGCATTAAAAATGGAGGAGCTGAATCTGTCAGTTTTGTATTAGCCCCAGGATTAAGGTTGTCATTTCAGCATCGGTTTCTTGACTAAGTCTGTACAGCTGGTCCTCTGTTTTCATTAAAATATTCCTAAGAAGCCTCATAGTGGTCTGCGTGTTGCTTTAAATGAAATGAACTCTTTAAGAACTCGGGCAGGCCTGTGGTGGGCAGCCAGCAGCTGGCAGCAGCAGGGCTGGGGTGATGTGCCAGCTGCATTATTACTGTAAGCACCAAATGCTCTGGTGCTGGATGTCCCAGACAGTTGGTCACACTGGGCTTCAAGGTGTTCTTAAGACAAGTTTGTAGGTAGAAAAATGTGCAGGACAAGTGAAACTTCTGACAAGTTCATTTTTCTGCCTAAAATAAAGATCTATTTCTCGGTGTGTGATGAGGTTTCTATAAGTTAGGGGTTTAAATGGTAAAGCTTTAAATTCAGAAGCTGCTGTTGTATGCATTTGATTAATTTACTTGTGCAGGTGCCTTCGTTTGCCTTTGATCAATTCAGTGGAGTGCAGGGCAGTGATTGTTCTCAGCATTTGATAACACTTTTTCAGTGATGTGAAAAGAAGGTGGAAATGAATGGTAAGTGGGCACTCCTAACCTTGTCAGAGTCTCATAATGCCAAGCCTGAAATCTGTGGGGTTTCAGTTTCACTGGCAGATTACACACACGACAAGTTTTAAAAGATTGTAAAAACTATATCCATTTAAAAGTACTATTTTTATGAGTCCAGCTACTTTTATTTGCAATTTTTCTGGTTATTTCACAAATTCAGTCTTTCCAAAACAACACGCTGCTAGCAGTGGCAGATGATTGAATGATCCAGTGGGATGGAGTTGGCATCCTATGCTCAGCTGTTCAAACCCACAATGAACAGAGCTGACAACTGACTGGAAAGCAGGCCATAGCAAAAATGGGGCTTCCAGTTCATTTCTAATAGCATTTAGTATTTAAACAGACCTTTACAAGTTTCAGTGGTTTCAGACATCCATAGCATGACCCCCATTTTACAGGTGTTCATAAATTTGGGCCAAAGCATCCGGAGTGAATTGATTTTTATCACTCGTATCACCTTAATAGATGTAGATGGAATTTAGATAATTTTACTCTGATCCTCTGCTCTCCTGTGATACTCTAAGAGTATTCTTTGAAATTATGATTATGATTATGATTATTATTATTATTAATAATAATATTAATATTATTATTATTATTATACCCTTTGAAATTTTAAACCCTTTAGAAGTACACTCTTTTAGCCTTCACTGTGGTACAAAAGGGGCATATGTCATAGGGATGCCAACAGATCTCAGGTCCAAGTAGTTCAGAGTTCAGTCCTAGCTTATGTCAAACCCCACTGCTGCTGAAGCTTTATGCCACAGAGGATCATGCTCTTAGTCAATAAATTTAACAATTTAACAATTTAACAATAAATTTAACTTCTAGAAGTTTTCAGATGACTGAAGTAGAACCAGAAAAAAAAAGGAATTGAATTCTGTCTGTTGTCTGTATCTTTCTTTAACAGGTTTGATGTTCCTGGAGCTCCTTGGAGGGTGGCAGGTACCTGTTTTCAAAGTGGTAGCAGTAGGTGTGCAGACTGGTCTGAAACACATTTCACTGCTGGCAATGGAAGAACAGGAGAGCTCAAGCTCTCATCTCATGTGAGTTTGGACTTCAAAAAATTAGGAAATGACCACTCCTGATGGACACCCTGATGCTTAACTACTGAGGGAAAACGAGCGTGGCAGCCACAAAGATTTTGTTGTTGTGTTTCAGTGGTTTATAACAGCTTATGTTGCTGAATGCTGCAGTCAGAGCAAATTGTACCTTTGGTGCTCTGCCTGCAGCCCCATGCTGTCATATCGAGGCCACCATGATGTTTGGTCTGCAGCCTTAAGTGGGAATTTGTGCGAGTCAAAAGCACCCTTCAGCAGATTTGATCATCTGAGGGAGAAGAGCAGCTGCACGAGAGCGGTTTAATATCCATCTGTTGCTGTTCTTTGGTAGAGACGTGGCTGTCCACCACTGCATCCCTTGTTGGTGTTGGAAACAGCCACAGGCAGGGGATGGCATCTTCTGAAATCCATTCCAGCTGCATAATGTCCAGGCTGAGTGTGAGGCACAGCCATTGCCTAGGAAACGAGGTGAGGCAGTGCCAGCAGTTTTGGGAAACAACTGAAAGAGTCACTATGGGGAGATGTACGTATTTATATAAAGAAACCATCTGTGATGCTGGTTATTAACCTGGTTTGGTTGTAAATATGACAGAATCAAGCTAGGTTTTCACTGGCAGATGGTGTATTTTAAGGTATTTTTTCTTTAATTAGGGTTTTTTTCAACTTTCTGATTTCAAAATAGAAAGCAACACAAAGTGTTCTGTTAGCAAGGACAGGGAATATATATGCTTTATTAAATTCAGTCCTGAATTCAGGTACAGATTAATAATTGAGATGTGCCATCTAGTGGCAGTTAGACTAATTCTTAAACTCAGCCTCTCAAGGCTGCCTCAGTATCTGGATAACACAGTTAGTTACCTTTTTTCTGTGAAAAGTAAGGTTGCATTCTTTTTTTGCTCTTACTCTGTCAAATTTCTAGCTTTAGTGAATTTGTATTAGACTAAAAATATCAGCCCAGCTAGAGACTAGACTAGAATTTATATGCATTCCCTGCTGAAGTTGGCTCTTTGGTGATTATCATATGTGAGCTGTGACAGCACAAATATTTACTGCAGCTGCATGTCACATTTAATTATAGCGAGAAAATACAGAATCAGGCAGAGGAGGGCAGTTTACTTCTTGATTACTGAAGGACTGGATTTTATGAGCTGAGCAGCAGCCAGTTTGCAAAGGCAGATTGTCCACAGCGGAGTTGGCAAGCCAGCAGGAGTTTGTTACCTGGAGGGCTGCATTTCTTTGTGCCCCACAAAGGAGGGTGGCTCTCCGCTCAGCCCGCTCGCATCGTATTTGTCACATCACCTCTCACCTCTTGGGCAGTGTGAAAAATATCAGGGATTAATTCCCTGGACAGCCCCTCTCCTCGCAGGGCTGCACACCTGCAGAGGGCTTTGCTGGGCAGAACATTCCCACAGGAGACAGTCTTCTTCTCTCTGCCAGAGGCCTCCCGAGGGCTGCTGGCAGGAGAGGGTGCTGTGCAACCATCTGTGCAGGGCACACAGGGTGTCCTTGTCCCCTCCAGGGCAGCGTGGGCTGGGGCTCACCCCAGGCTGCTGCTGCCGCCCTGCCCATCCAAGCAGGCCAGCCTGGAGAGCTGCTCTGCTGCCCGGGCATGTTCTGAACACCCTCCTGCAGCAATACTGCTGGCTTATATCATATATACAATATGATTGTATACAATAAGCTTGGGACACTCCCCCAGCTTCCCCATCGTGCTTCGGTGAGGACAGCACCTGGGGCTGTGTGAGCTGAGTGCCAGTAGCAGTGGGGTGTGGTGCTACCAGCATGTTGTCGGTGTTTGATTGCTTCTCAGCATGGTTGGGGATGGTTGCAGCAGCGTGCTGTGTGGTACTTTGTGCTCTAGCCTGGTTGCCGTGCCCTGGCAGAACTCTTGCCCTTCTCGTAGGTCACCATTTATAGCTGCTGCCATGGGTGCTCCAGCACGGGGGGCACAGGTGGGGTGGAATGCCTGCCATCACCTGCTCCCACTAACACTCACCTCTTTAGGGAGGAACCCCTGTGCTTCAGAGGGCTGGGGGATGCAGAACTGCTCTTTTGAGGCACAATTCTGTTTAGCACACGGGGTATAAAGCTATTGACACCCAGCATGTGTCCACACTTCTTTCAGATGACCCTCAGCCCAGTGGAGATGAGAGTGCCTTTTCTCACTTTGGTTGGGTTGTGGGAAATTAGGGCTACAAAACTCACGGAAAGATTATTGGAAGGGGGTTGTAATATTCAAAGTCATTAAGCAAATTGATTTTACGCAGCCATACTCTCATGGCATACTTGCTCAGAGGGTCTGGCCAGGTTGCTTGTGTACAGCACGGAGGATGAGTCAAATCTTCACTTGATCTCCTGGATCTTCTTGCATGTCAATAATTAGCTAACTTTTTGGAGACATCTTTCCTTTCCTTTAGGATCTCTTTTATGTTCTACTGCTGCTGCCTTCCTGTGAGCCCCTTGGGCTGTTGGGCTTACAGGAGGACTGACATACGAGGTTTGCTGAAACTTCTGTGGCTGTCTTGCTGTCAGTGCAGGGTCTTGTCCAGGAGCTGCCTGTGCTGTGTTCTCACCAGTGGGCCTTCTGGGCTGGACAGCAGGAATGAATCCTCCCTTTGATGGAATGGCACCTCTCACTATCCCGAGAGGCCTCCCTGTTAATTGTTCTGGTGCTTTCACATACACACACTTCCAGTCACTTACTCCAAAATTAATATTCCTGTTAAAAACTCAGCAGATTCACGTGAATATTACATTTTTCCAGTTTTTTCCTCGCAGAGTTGCAGCAGCTCCAGCAGTGACACAGGGGCAGGCTCGGGGGTGGATCCTGTGTAGCTGCTGTAGTGGTAGGAGCTGCTGAGCTCAGTCTTCAGCAGCAGTTTGGCAGCACTGGTGCAGCCAGAGGATGTAAAAGCAATGCGTTTTTGCCCCCCAACTAAAAGCTCTTACAGAGAAAGCAATAGCTTAGGCTGTCACTGCTTGATCAGCTGATGTATAACTCCAGACTAATTGAGTAGCAGCCTTTCAGCTGGGTTGGAAAGCTTTTAAAAAACCAAAGGCCTTTGCATTGAAGTGAACTAAAGCTATTAGCCCCTAATTAAAACAAGAGGTTTCATCTTTACCTTTCTGGAGATCACAGAAATCTATGTATTTTTCAGGCTGTAAGCCAGAAATCAAACATTCATCATGTAATTGCAGTAAGTATGGGCTAATACTTCTCATTAAGTGTGATTTATGAATTCCAGAAGAGCCTACGAGGTAAATATATAAAATTATTCTGAAGTCTGCAAAAATGAAGGTATTAATTTCTTTGTATGGCTGTTCAGCAGGAAGAATTTAACGTGAACACTACAGCTTTCAACATTCAGTACAGACACTGCATTTGGACACCTGTACCTTTGCAGTTCCCTCCGAGTCATTGCTGACCTTTCACCCGAGCTCACCCTTCAGCTCTCAGCAGGGAAAGCAGTGTGGCTTTGAGGCAAGCCCATTCTGCTGGGCCTCAGAAGATCTATCACCTGCTCTGGCTCTGCTGCTTGTTTGCTGGGTGACCTTGAGTAACTTCCCATCTAGATGCTGAATGCCCTTTTTGTTAAACACTTTGTAATCTATCGGTAGGGAATGATGTGTTACAGAAATGTGATAGCACTGTTCTGCAGCTACCCAATCTCTGATCCTGCAGTCGGGACATGAGCATCAAAGAAGGAATGTAATAAATGTTAGAAGAGGTTCACAGCAATCAGGACAAAGAAGAAACTGCTAAGTTTTGAAATGTAGCTACTTTCTTTGTGGCAGGGGAGTGAAAGATTTACACTGATGTTTGACCTTAACTAATTAGACCCTGTACAGGAGCATCTAACAGGATGCAAATGTTTTGTGTTCCTTATTTCCTGCTCAGCTTCAGTAGGCAGGAGTGATTTAGGGTGAAATTAAATCTGTCCTATGCTCTGACATGCTGCTTTGGAGTAGAGCACTCTCAGATTACTTTGTACATGTAATCCGAAGACAGAAGGGTTTGTTATTTCTGTATCAGTCAGTGAGATATGATGAATAATCTTTGTAATTTGGGTTCATTCTAAAAACACAAAAGCTTTGAAGGTCTTATTTTTACCTCATCCTACTGCAGCTCCCTGAGCAGCTCCTTGTGCTGAGATGTTCAGGTAAAATAATTGGAGAATCAGAATCAGCTCCTGAATATTTACAGAGATCTGGGTGTTTGCAGTGGGAGAGATCATGGAGCCAGTGCAGGTGTGTTTAGCCTCAGCTGCACCTCCCCAGGTGCTGGCATTCCCTCAAAGCTGGAGGAGAGCTGTCTGTCCTTCCGAAGTGGGTAAAGCCTGTCCTGGTAAGTTCTTTCTTCTGATATTGGTATAGATTCACAAAATTTGTTTTTGTTCTCACCCAGCTAACTGAGCAGTGGCTATTTCCCTGACAGACAATTCTGCTTGATACCAATGGAAGTTTTCTGCAAGAAAGGATCCCAGGGCAGCTCTGATTTTTGACAGCTATCTCCAAAACCTCTCTGGCTCTACAAATCCTACTCTTGTGCAGCAAAAAATGAGGGGGGCATCTTACTTTTCTACCTTGCTCTTCCAGGTAAATTTTAAGGCCTACATAATCAGTTCTTCAAAATCCTAAATTAAAAACTTGCTCCCTTTTAGAACAATGAAGTATACAAAAGACACAAAAGCTGAATGTAATATTCAGGCTTAAGAGAGAGAGGGTGCAAGAGCAAATGCTTGGTTACTCAACAAAGCAGGGAAAAGGGCAAAATGGCCCAGAAAATAGTAGATTGAAGCACAATACTTGCTGAAGTATCGGTAGGAATCAGCTGCCTGCTCTGTGCCTGTGTGCCACAGTTCATGCAGCAGACTTTGACAGAACTGCAGTTTATTAATGGCTTATGAAGGAACAAAGTCAGTAATAAAAGGCTTACTAGGGTGCTGGTGAGGAAGACTCCTGAATCTGATTTTGCTGACTTCCATAAAAGGGGCTTGTGCACTTTTCCCCAGCCATTCTCTCCAGGAATCTGTTATGTTGTTCCATAACCACAGCGAGCAGCTCCCATCGCCTGGCAGCCGCCTGCATACTTGAGGCTTTCTGCTGTCTGAAGTTTAACTCTGCAGGAGCCTGTGCTGGCGCTGAGTCTAATCCTAATTTCGGACTCTCATGTGCTCAGCCTGGCTCGGTGGGTGCTGACAGTGGCAGCGGCACATCCCCGGAGAGTATGGGGTGAAGATCAGCCTGCACATCGCGCCGCTAATGACAAGTACCAGCGACGATAACAAGGAGCACTCTTGTAGTGCTTTACAAGTGCTTTAGTCTTCAAAGTGCTCCGCTCTTACTAACTAATTAGGCTGCCTCGTGACAAAGGTATGTATTTGTGTTGTGCCTGTGTAACTGTGCTCCGTTGTTATGCAATAGATCCAAACTGGATGGTGTCTGCAGACAGCAATCAGGAAATCAATTAACAAGCTACCGGCTGCTCACAGCCCTTCGGTTAGCCTTGCCTTGTCTTTGGGAGCCCGGATATTCATGGAAAGCTGGACGTGCCCAGCGCTCGCAGTGTTTCCAGCAGCTCCGTTTCCAGCCGCGCCAGCTCTGAGCCCTGCCCAGAGGGTGCAGTCCCAGTGCTCCTGAGTTAAACCCAGGCACCGCTGGGCTCGGCCAAAGAGCCCCAGCTCTCTGCTGCTGCTGTGTTCTGAGTTCAGGATCGTCCTGGCGTGTGCTGGTCGCACAGGAATAGAGGGGATGCTCTGCTTTATCTGCAAGATTGCAAAACTTCACTGGGCAGCAAAGCCACCTTCCCACAGCACCCCAGGGCCTGGCAGCAGCAGCAAACATTGCCTTGAGCCTACAGTCAGCAGTCAGTGCCCCCAGGGGGATAACCCTCACTACACTTGCTGGCCTGATTTCTCTCAGAGCTTGAGGTCACTGGACAGATTCCTGACAGTAGAAGTTCAGTGCTCAGCAGTGAGTCAGAGGGCAGCAAGAAGGTTAGGACAGGTGGGAAAGGAAACCAAGAAGTAAATGCCCTTAGGTGATTGAACAAACCCAGGTAACAGACACACGTTGGATAGTCTGTGCAGCCTGCTTGCTCCACTGTCGTTTGTTCTTTTGGAGCCAAAGAGGGCATTGCAGAGCTGTGAAGGATACAGAGAGGAGTAACACTGCATGGGAGGGCACCTGTGTAAAGAGAGATGGGCTGGTTTAAACTGTTCGACCTGGAAAAGGCACTAATGGGAGGAGATTCTGTTACAGCTGTGACTGGCGCAGAGATGAATAGGAGGAACAATACCGTGGTACAGAAGGCAGGGTGCACCCCCTGAACTGGCAGAGGTGAGGGGAAGTGCTTGTTCACACAGTGTGACGGGGAATTGTGGAGCTAATTGGCACAGGATGCTCGAAGTGCCAAAACAAAAATGTGTTCAGAAAGTGATTAGGCAGATTGAGAGTGAGGACTGGTCACACGGGGCTAGGAGCAACCACTGCCTCCACAAGGTTCCCACCAGGCTGAGAAGAGACTAAAGCAGCAGAAATATTGCTCTGTAGGTGCCTCTCAGATGCTGTCCCTCATGATTTTGAGTTAGGTGAACTCTGGCTCTGGGTTAGCAAGACTGCTTTCATGTTCTACCAATTCCTGCGGTGTTGTGCCAACACATGTGCTACTGTGAGCAATATACAACATGTGAGCTGCCAGAGCAACCATAATCTGAAAAAAGCATGGCACTTTTTGTCTTGTATAAAGGGGGTTTCCTGTGCTAGGGAAGACCTGCCCATTTGCCTTTGTGTATTTTATTCTGCCTGGGAGTGGAGCCTTCCTCTCTCACTGCTTTCTCATGTACAAACAAGTGATTAAGTGCAGGACCTGACCTCTCCTGGTCCATCAGTTGCAGTCAGTTACTTCATGATCTCAAAATTGCAATATCAACTTAAAAATGAAACCAAATGCTTTTATTACTTGCACCACAGAGAAATTGTCTTCAAGACACCAGAACCCAAAGCACTAGGCCATATTTTTAAAGGGGGAAATCTTTATTCACACCCTGTTAAAGAGAAGTTGTATTAAGATATGGTGATGCTATTGCTTTGTTTTGCAGAATATCTCTCTTTCCATATATATATATATATATAAAGCTCCTTCTCTTCCCCTGTCTTGCTGTCATTCACTGCCCTGCAGCCAGGAGCTCTCCAGCTCACAGAGGTTCCTGTTGTGCAGGGCTGGTACAGCTGGGAGGGAGGCCCTGCTTGCTGCAGCCTTGTCCCAGTGTTGCTGGATGAGCTGGCCCCAGGAAAACCCAGCCTCCAGAGACCCTGGTGGGGAGGATGAGCAGGAGGAGAAGGTTCCTGTGCTCTGAGTGGGTGGCAGAGCTGTACAGGAGGTGATGAGGCTCCAGACAGCTGTTAAAACTGCATCTGTTCTGGAGCAGCCTGTCAAAGTCTGTCCAGGGTGCTGTGTTGTTTATGCTTGGGCAATGACCAGCTCCTCTGCCAGCTTCCAGCAGTTTCCCCATCTCCCAAGGGGAGCAGCATTTCCAGTGCTGGGGGCTCCCCCGTCCTTCATGCACTGCCCAGATGTCCCTTCCCGAAGGTGAGGGTGCTGAAATGGGGGGCAGCTCTGTGGAGCTCTAACTTGTAAGTTCTCAACCAACACACACATCCTTTCGGATCCCTTCAGTGACACAGCCACGGCTGGGCTTTGGCTGTTGAGTGTCCCTGAGGAGAGAGGGAGGATGCCAGCTGGTGTGAGAAGTGTTTACTTGCTGACTGCCGAGTGCCTGCAGCGCTGCTGCTCCACAGGGCTGTCCTTGGGCTCCAGGGTGTGCTGCAAGGGCTGCCCTGCTCCGGGGCTACACCAGCTGCATCCCAGATCCCGTCTTTACGGGGGTAACACACCTCCAGCTGCTGTGTTGTAGGGAGCAGCAGCAGCAGTGCTGTTCAGTCCTGAAGTAGCCAAGTGTGACAGCCTCCATTTGTCATCCTCCCCAGATTAACAGCTCTTTGTGGATTTTGTCGAAGCTCTCATCGTGGAAGCTGTTTCCTTGCAGGCAGACGGCTGCAGTGTGCGACATCCCGAGTGCCTGTGGGACCCAGAGGGGCGGGCTGTATCTGCGCCCAGCCTGGCGCTGCTGAAGGAACAAACGCAGCTGCAGGGACCATGTGCCTGACACCCGGCTGTGTGCTGAGCTCTGGGGAAGGCGTCTGCCCTGTGAGAGCCCCAGCAGTGTGCTGTGTGCTGCAGAGGCCCCAGCAGGGCTGGTGCACAGCATCACTGCTGCCTCCGCAGCCGGCTGTGGCTGGGAGTGTGTCAGGGAGAGCAGCTGGATCCTGCCCAGCCGGTGCAAAGCAGCCTCTCCCCGGGGAGGAGACAGCCCTGCAGCAGTGAGAGGCTCCCCGGGAGCTGTGGGCCCGGCCCCGCTGGGTGCCTGGGGAGCAGCGCTGGCTCTCAGGGTGTGCAAAGCCCCACGGCAGCATTGAAAGGCTTCTGGGCTATGAACACCACCTGGCTCTTAGAAGCTGCTCAAACAGGAAAGAGGTGTGCTCAAGGACATTTTGGGGAGGATCTAGAGATTCATTTTAGTTTGTCTGGAGCTTGCTGCTGTGCGCTCACCAAGTCAGAGGCTCTGACGGAAGCTGTGGCCTGGATGCTGGTGGCTCTGGTTTGTGGGCTGGTTCTGGCTCTCACCCTGCTATTGAAGGTGTTTGAGCCATCTGAGGATGACTGTGAGGGCCACTCCTGAAAGCACTTACTTTATATGAAGCCTCTAAGGCTCTGGTTTTACTTATGTGTAAACTCTTCCTGTAAAAAAACACGTTAATTTATTTTCTTGTTGCTGTTAGAGGAAAAGTGAGCCCTCTGGCCTTGACCTAATGCTTTTTCCTTCTCAAATCCATTTTTTTTCCATAGGTAGTCACCAAAACACATTGTGTTTATGATTTTAAAAAAGGAGAAGTTGGCCAAAGCTCAGCAATCCCTTGCTGCACGGGGCGGTCTGAGCAGCAGGATCACAGGTACCAGGACGGCTGCTGGCAGCAGATGCTGTGCCCCAGGGTGTGTGCAACAGAAGGTGCTGCACAATAGAGTTTTGCTAAAGTAAAACCTTCTGTCTAGCTGCCCTGCTCCTTTTTCTCTCCCCTTCCTACAGTAACAGATTGGGGAGGTTGTGTAACTCACTCTGTGAACCTCTCAGTAAGAGATTTACAGAAAGCCTGCTCATTGCTTCTTTACATTTCTGGCCTGCCTGGAATTGAAGTCCAGCGATCAATTGCTCAGGGTTCACCAGCTCCCTGCCTGCCTCCTCTCCTCCACCTGCAGCACAGGACTGCAGCACTGGCTGCATTTGGAGGTTTTATGAACGAGGTCACAGGCAGGAGAGGCTCCTTCCCACACACCCGCATGGCACGGGGGTTGTTCCTGCCTGTGACACCTAACATGCAGCAGAGCTGGCTGGGTATTGCCCCTGCAGTGCTTTACACCCTGGTGTGCAGCCTGTGCTCCTCTGCGGGTGCCCTGGACACCGTCTCCAGCACACAGGTACTTGGGCAAGGGTTTCTCGCAGCTGTTTTGTGTCCCACATGGATGGGACAGCAGTGTAACATCTTCCTGCCAGCACCATTCTTAAAGGTCCATGGCCTGGAGCAGAAAGAGGGAGAAACAGAAGCCTGTACTTTCTATTGGAGACACCACTTTACAGCTCAGGAGCAGCTGGGTCTGTGAGTACTCCTCAGTTCCTCCTCCTCCTGATCAAAAATCCAGGCTGAATGAGGAACATGAGAAACTGCCTTGCAGCAGCAGTGAGTTGGAAGAGGCTGGGAGCTGTGGCAGAGCCAGAAATCCAGCCTGGATAGAAACTGAGTGTTTGAGTAACTGGGAGCAGGACTGGGTTGGAGCAGCTGTCTCATTTCTCCCTCCTGAGTGCTTGTGAATGCTGAGTCAGCACCGTGCTGGGAGCCGGTGGAAGTGTTCCTGGGAGCTGCTGGGGTGTGCCCGAGCTGTGCCTTGGGACAGCAGAACACACAGCTTTCCTAGAACCTTTTTGAACCTTTCAGTTTATTTGCAGAGCAGATCCACCCCTTACCTTCTCTTTTCATGGTTCCTGCACCATCCTCTTCCTTCCCTTCTAACCAGCTTTGGAGAGCAGGAGAGGATGGTGGGCAATGGCAACACCTTTACCCTGCTGTGCCCTTTGGGCTGGGACACTTTCAGGAGCACGGAACTTCTTCTGGAAAATGATCCCCAAACTTCATGTCCGTGACCCCACAAACCCTCCAGCCTGCAGATGTTTCCCAAGGTGAGCACTGGAGCTGCTGCTCTTCCTGGCCACGTGGGGCTGCAAAGTGGAGTCAATCTCTGGGAAGGCCTTTTTTTAGCTAAAATAGAAACCAACCATCAGGAAATGCCCAATTAATGCACTGGAGATAGAATCAGGCTGGAAATCTCCAGGCTGGGCTGTAAGAGCACAGAGCCTGTGATTTAAAACCCATGTGTTCAGCAGGCCAGAAGCCAGGAGCCCCAGGCTCTCATCCCAGTGCTGAGCTCCACAAGAGAACTTCAGGAAGTGGGGGAGAAGTTTTATTTAAATTTCCCCATGTTTTCCTGGGCAGGATCCTCTTAGCATAGGCACTAAAAGTTTAAGAATGGCTTGGTTTCTTGGGGCTTCCAGTTGGTGGAAGGTGTGAGCATTTCCCCAAAAGCCATCAGCAGCATGCACCAAAAAAGGGGCTGGGTTGTTTTTGGTGGTTTGTTTTTTATGCTTTTCTTCCCTTGCTGTGATTAAGAAAAGCTCTTGCTCACCAAGAAGGCATTCTTTAGAGGCATGCCTGTCCCTCATTAGAGCATAAAAGCAGTTCATAGGTCTTTTGGGGCTGGCAATAGTAAGACCTTCGAACACATAAAGTAAGCTGATCTTTAACAGAACCAAGGATTAGGTTCAGAACTGCAATACATTTCTGATTGGATGCAGATTCAGCAGCTGGGCTATTTTTGGCTTGTGAAACACTCTAATGGCTGTTTATTTTTAAGGTCATTTTCTGTTTGCTTAGCATGTACACCCTTCTGGTGGGTGGGAGGCATTGTAAAAACAATCACTGCTGTGCAGAGTTAGGAACTAAGCCTGGAGAGGGATGGAAAAAACAGAACTCAGTGTACTTATTGCTTTAAAGCCCAAAAACATCTGTTTAGGTCATAAGGTTTGCTGGCCCACTCTGAGCTGTGTCCCCACCGGAAAAATACCGTTCCAATTAATACAGACTACTGCAGGGGATTGCAGAAGACTTGGGAAAAGCCTGTCAGACGACAACACATCAGGCTTACATAAAAATAGATAAATATTTCTATTTATAAATAGAAAGGAAGGATCAGATTTGATGCCATTACCTTCAAGCAGTAAATAGAAACCAGAGCACTCTCCCCACAGCTGAGGAGCCACAGCTCGTGCTGGGCTGGCCAGGTCTGGATCCCAGCTCTTGTTAAGACTCTTGTTCAATAATAACACACTTTAGTGTCCTGTTTTCCTGGCTCCTTCCTGTTGGCCATATCTTTATTCACACACAGTCAAGTGATACAAATTCACTGGAACAGTAGCAGTTTATAAAAGACAGTAAGATAATTATCTTGAACTGAAATTTTAAAAAACCCATGGCTATCTGTCAAGCAATGCACTGCTTGTAACAGGTCATGGTAAGGAAACATTTTAGAGTATTGGCAGTGTATTCCCAGCCATGTTGCTTTTCCAGACCACAAAATACACGATACAAAAATATACTGAAAGTAATAACGGACTTTGTAGAAATGCCTGCTGCAAAACTATTGCTGTTGTCTGATTTCCTCTATATTTACTCCCGTGCTACATTATGATAGAATACTTGAATAAACACCGTTTGTTTCTAATTGGATTTGAACTTTAAAGTTGATCTCAAGTACACTGTAAAGTCTTTGGCTCCCATCCTTGAAGTACATAAAGGACCTTAACTTTGGACTTGAGAGACTGATAAGGCAAGAGGTGAGCCCACAAGTGAGAATCTGATGCCTTGGGCAGCAGCCCAGGAGGGAAGGGGAAGTTGAAGTGCTGTACTTCACAGGATCTTACTCTGCGGCTTTTTCCTGCAGTTTTAAAGACTTCTAACAAGTCCTCCCTGGGCTGTCCTTTTACCTGATAGGCATGAGTTTTTCAAGTTTCTAGCAATCTGATATAACTGCCTGTGTTTGAGATCTGGGCTCTGCACTCAGCTGAGTGAACTGCAGCACCTCTCTCCCTCTGTATTTCATTGCTCAGTGTAATTTTCCCTGTTCCTTTCCCTTCTCCTTCCTCCCCCTGGCTCCATACCACTGGCATGGCCTCCTTCCACGTGAGAGAGCTGGATGCTCCAGTGCTTTGCTAGGGCTGCTCACACTGAGCCTCACACAAGCTCCCTGCATTCACAATACCATTCTCTTAGCGTTCCCAACCCTGAGGGATGCAGGTGAAGACAAGGGAAGCCGGTGCTGGCCTTACTGAGCAGGGATGAGCAGCTATTCCCTCAGGCTGGCAAGCTGGCAGTGAGAATCCCAGAATGCTCATGGAAGTGGCATCCAGAGTGGCCCTTGCCATGACAGAGGAACACACTGTGAAGCAGGCAGATGTGTTCAACTCTGGGATTTCTTGCTCCTCTTTCTCCCAAGAGCCAATCTCAAAACATTTCAAACAAGTTCGCATTGATGTGTTTTAGTAGAGAGGAAGAATAAGGCACTGGAGGTGAGCTCATTTGGCCATGACTGATCCACAGGGCACTGCCCCAGTCCTCAGTGCTCTTCACGGAGCTGTTCTCTCTGTGCCCACATCGTATGAGACGTTCTCAGAGGGGTAACCTCATCTCTGTTCTGACACCACACAGAGGGGCCAAGATCCACCTTCCTAGGCAGGGCCTTCAGAGAAAATATCGAGAAGAACACGCACTGGAGGCCAGAGGTTGGCTTTCCAGTGCCTGAACACCATCAGTTCCCGGAGGTCAGCTGTGGAAAGATGACCAGGATACTTCTGAGGTATAAAACTCCGTGTCTGCTGGCCACTGCTCAGCTTTCTCGTCGTCGGACTTGTCGCTGTCGTCTCCACTGGAGGGTTCGTAGCCCTGCATGGCGGAGCGGATCGGCTCCGTCTGCCTCCGATCCGCCTCTGCCTCCTTCTTCTCCTCGGCCAGCAGCTGCCTGTAGCACAGGTTGCAGACCCTCAGGGGCTTGGGGGACAGCCGGGGCATCAGGAACCTCTGCCTGGAGCAGTCTGCGCACACGACGAAGCCGCACTTGCGGCAGTGGTGCCTCCGCGTGAGCGTGGAGAACTTGGTCTGCGTGCAGCGCATGCAGATGTCCGTGGCCTTGTCTGGGATCCAGGGAGCCGCGTGCTCCCGGCAGGGCTGCCGGCCCGTCTTTCTCAGCAGGTGCTTGATGCACTCCTCCAGATGGCTGATCCACTCCTTCCTCTCCGTGAGGGAGGCCGCGGAAACCACAAAGGATTTCTTGGAGGTTTTAATCATCCAACGGTTCTTCATCTGCAAGGTGTCTGGCAGCGTCTCCAAAGTGACATCTTCAAGGGGGATGATGTGCTGGGAGTTGTACTTCCTCTTGTTGATGATTATGCTGCCGTAGACGAGGATGTCGTTGAAAAGGAAAAATATGCGAGGCTTTGGTTTCTTGCGGCATTCTTTGGTTAAAATCCCTTCTCCCAGCAGGACTCTGCCCGGCAGGGCTAAGGGCTGCCCAGAAGCCCCAAAGCAGTTTTCCACAGCAGCAATGCGCTGGCTGTTGATCTCGGTGTTGGCAAGATGGTCCACCATCTCCAGCTCACTGTGAAGAGAGGAAAACAAAGAAGGAAGTGGTGAAACTGCAGACATCTGCACCAGGGTGAAGGTGAGTAGCCAGTGTATGCACAAGTGAGATGCTCCTAATGCAGGCTGAGGGTACTGGTAATATCATGAGCTTTTTAGTTTGTCACCTTTTTAAATAAAATATCTCCAAATGTTGTGACCTCATTTTGCAACAGCCCAGGCAATAGCGGGAGGGTTCAATTTGCAGCAATGGAAGCCCTTTGAAGGCAGAGGCAGGTCTCCCTGTATGTCCCTAGAAAAAGAAAGCTTAGAAAGCTGCTTGATTTTAACCTGATTTTAAGCAGATCCATAGAGCTGCATGAAAGGGTCTAGAGAGCAAGCCTCCCGTTTCTGATTGCACACTTGCTTTCTCAGGGATTGGTTACAGATACACACCCCCAGAGCTCCGCTTTGGGCCAGAGCTGTGGCAAGAACAAAAGAAAACTCTGGTAGTACTTGTTTCTGCCGGTCTTCCATGCTGGCCATGACAAAAAGGGTTAAAAAAAGAAATCTTTTAAAAAGCCCTCATGATGTGAATAACCCCACACAAACTAAGCCTTCCCTCCATTATCCCAGAACTGATGGTGATTCCAAATGCAAGACACATCATTCTGAAAACAGTGTGGGCTCTGCTGAAGGGGAAGTGGAATGCAGCACACTCATCTCTCCCATACCTCTGCACCATCCTTCTCACACAATCTGGGGGCTTGATAGGGTGCTGTGTTTTTGTTCCAACAGGAAACCCAGGTATGGGTAACTGTGAAGCAAAAGCAGCTGCTTGCTCTTGGCAGTCTGTAGTAAGGAAGGCGCTCCCTGTAAATCGATTTTTTTGTTGCCCCTTGCAGGCTGGAGGGTGCTGCCCAAGGCCAGTTGGCCATGGGAATGTGAGTCATTTCCTCCTGCAGCGAGGTAGCTCAGCCATCACGAGGCAGCTCCCAGATCACAGGGGCATGTGCTGTTACCCTGGCTGCTGCCAGTGGTTCACGAGCCACCCCTGCAGCGCTGCTCTCCACCGGTGTCCCGGGCTCCCGGCCCAGAGTCCCGGCTGCCCAGGAGGCTGGAGGGAGGGGGAAGAGGAGGATGACAATAAGCCTGGTCCTGTGTGTCTGTGGGACATTCTACCCTTGCCTCTCAGGCCCAGTCACCCCTTTGCTGTGCTGGAAGGAAAGCACAGAGCTGCTGCTGAAGGCTGCTGCACTCGGTGTGCCTCTCACCTGACCCCTGCCGGGTGATTCCTCTGAGCCCCCACAACTTCCTTCTCTAGGGTGAAAAGGCACAAGGCCAAGGCACAGGTTTAGCCATGGCAGACCTAGAAGGAGTGACCTACCCTGCAGAAATAGCTTTCTCTGAGAGCACTGAGTGCTCCTAAGAGCTGCCTCCCTCGGGTCCCCCTCCAGCCGGGCGTTCAGGGCCCCAGAGCACCAGAGTGCGCTGGACGGAGCTGGGCAGTGCTGGGCACACCCACTCAATTTACATTTACTGAGGGCTCTGGCCAGGCTGCAGCCAGAGGGGGAACCCAGGGGCTGCCTGCAGCAGCAGCAGGGGCTGAAATCACACCCCAACCAACCTGCCATGGCACAGCCCTGCAGCAGCTGGGCAAAGGATCTGCCACTTGGCATCAAGAGGAGACAGCCTCCATCCTCCACGTGGATCTGTGCATGGAGAGGAGATGTCCTGCTGCAATAAGCACCATGTGCTTTTTACCCTCTCCCTCTTAAATACAAATGAGGCTGAAGAACAAACAGGCAGGGCAAACTGTTGTCCACAGCTGGGCAGCAAATTCCCTGACTAGGGTTACCCAGACTCTCACTTATCCTGGAATGTGGTCTCTCCACAAATCCCTGGATGAGGAGTTTCTGTGAAAAAGCAAGATGAGCACACAAATAATAAAGGAAAAACTCAAATTACAGCTTGGGATCCTTGGTGTGCAAAGATTGTGAATGCAATAATATACTGTCAAGAGCTTTTGGCACCGGGAACACCAAATGGCATAACCCAAAGCAGTCCCACCAGTTTCCTTTCCTCATGCTTCTAGGTTATGGAGCTCTTAGCCTACCTCTTTTATTTTATGTAGTGCAGAAGCATGGCCCAACCTCTCAAGAACTTATGGTACGTGACATGACTCTGTTTCTAGCAATCTCTACACACAAGATTCCAGTGGAAACTAAAATATTTTGTTAGATATAAAGACCTTGCCTGCACAGAGCCAGGAAACCCAAGCTCATTTTCACAGAGGAGTGTTAGCTGTGGTGCTGTGAAAGCTTTAGCTGTTGCTTTGAGCTGGGTCCCTGCACAGACCAGAAAACTCTTGGACTTACAGCACGCAGCAAAAGGAGAAGGGGCTGGACACAATCCTGTAGGGTGAAACGAAATGAAGGTGAGCTCTCATTACACATCTGAGTTCTACCTGCAGGTATTTCCTTACTCCTCCACCCCCTGGTTTGCTACCTAGTTAAAATACCACCAGTTAACCTAAGAAAAGCCAACTCTGTCATGGGAAAATCTCTTCTGCTAAGACTAAAATTGTTAGTCTTAGCAGAGAGTGCTAATTTGCTGGTCTAGCCCAGGATATTTCTTGAAGGAGTTTTCCTGGGAAGCAAAAGAATGTTTTCCTCCCACCTCTCTCCCCCCTCAGGCATAAGTGACTGGAGAACAGCACATACACGTAACAAAAAGTAAAAAAAAAAAACCAAAAAAAAAGAACATAGTAGGAATGGGACTTACAGTGCCTACAGTTAGGCTTGGACAGCTGACTCCATCCCTCTGTGTGCTCCCTGCTCAAGCAGGGAGGGAGAAACAGCCATCTGAGAGGCTGACTCATCACATCCCACCACAAGCCAGATCCATCCTGCCCCGAGTTCCACACAGCACTGGGCTCGACTGACCACATGAAACCCAATTTCATGTTAAAACTGTGACTCACTGCAAATAATCCACAGTTTGGCTTTGGAACGCAAGCACTTTGTGAATCTGGTAAATAAAGATAGCTGCTGAGTGTTACTATGTCTCCTTTCCTGGGAGATGAGAGCCTCTCCCTTTGGAACAAAGTGAGGATATGAAATCTAATCGGTTTTATTCCTTTTGGTAAATGATTTTTTCCTGTTTGCTCAAGTTGGCCGTGTCAGGTCAGCAGGGTCTCAGTGCTTATTACCAAGTGCTCCACATGCCCATGTACCACATGCAGCAGCAGCAGCAGCTTAACCAGCTGAAATCAGGGTGGCAAGATGTGTTTTTCTGGCACGCTGCTTTTCACCCAAGTTTTTTTGGCATGGCGGAATTCTGGGCTTGCTTTTTTCATCAAAACCATTGCTGGTTCTGCACGTGATCAAACACTGTGCAGTGAATATGACTGACATTCAAAGGAAAAAGTACAGCTTGGCACTCTGCTCCAGAAGTAAGCACGCCACAACACTCAACAATGAGCGCTTGTTCACTTGTGATTATAAACAGCCATGTTGATGCCTGCCAGGCACAGCATTTCAACTTAAGCTCACGGGTCAGCAAGCCTGGGATATGTTTTTCAAGTCTGTATGTATCTACGGCTTAGGTGTACTGATGTACCTGATCCTTCTGTTCCTGGCATCAGGCAGAGCTGACAGCCTTGGTATCCCCGGCATACCTCGCGTGGGATGGGCCGTGACACCGAGACTCACTGCTGAGGGCTGCCAGCAGAAAATGCCCCGAGCCTCATCTCTCTGCAGCTTTCCCCGACTCCCTCTTTCTGCTTTGCTCTGAGAAATCTCTCCTGCCGTTGGGGCTGGCATAAGCTCTGCTCACCAAGGACAGCAAATAAGACACAGCTGCCTGAGCAGGCATTTAGAGCCAGCAGAATAAAGTTCCTCTCCTTTCCTGCCTGAGGGCATTTCAGCTCGCTTCTCCCTCTTTCCCGGCATGCTGTAACTGCTGGGGAAGGAGGGCAGGCTCGGTAACCCCCCTCCTGCCATGCTGATGAGGAGCCCAATTCAGCACGTACATTTTGGGACTGGCTGTCACACCAGGCCTTTAAGAATGTCACCAGTCCCAGGAGGACATGGACTGACCGAGCTACCAAGCTTCTCGCCACCGCTGCTCAGCGCAGGGCCAGAGCAAGGGGATGCCGGGCAGCGCTTTTGATGAGGAGTTCAGACTGATGCTACCAAACCCAGCTGCTGGCAGCCTGAGCCCCGCTGTGGCTCTGGCAAGTGCCAGCCAGGCTCAGAGGCGCCCAAGCGGCAGAGGAAGGGAAGGAAGGGAGGGAGGGAGGAAGGGGGAAACCCACGAAACTCAAGGCAGAGCCTCAGCCGCTCCGTGCCCCGCTCCCTGTCCCTGCACCCATCCCGAGGCACTCCGCTGCGCTGCTCACCGCACCGAGAGCAGCGGCATTCCTCGGGCTGCCGAGGGGGCACCACCGCCGGGAGCGACAGCTCCCTGTCCCTGAGCACCTCCCGGCTCACCTGCCCCTCCGGAAGGGGCGCACGGCCCGCCCGNGGAAACCCACGAAACTCAAGGCAGAGCCTCAGCCGCTCCGTGCCCCGCTCCCTGTCCCTGCACCCATCCCGAGGCACTCCGCTGCGCTGCTCACCGCACCGAGAGCAGCGACAGACTGCGGGCTGCCGAGGGGGCACCACCGCCGGGAGCGACAGCTCCCTGTCCCTGAGCACCTCCCGGCTCACCTGCCCCTCCGGAAGGGG
>VWZN01006847.1:273663-292328 GCA_013396955.1 Regulus satrapa
CCCATGGCTCCCTGTGCCCCATGGCTCCCTGTGCCCCACGGCTCTGTGTGACCCACGGCTGTGTGTGCCCCACGGCTCTGTGCCCCACGGCTCTGTGCCCCACAACTCTGTGTGCCCCATGTCTCTGTGCCCCATGGCTCTGTGTGCCCCATCACTGTCTGTGCCCCATCCCTGCATGTGCCCCATGGCTCCCTGTGCCCCATGGCTCTGTGCGTTCCATTGCTGCCCATGTCCCATGCCTGAGTGTGCCCCTTCACTGTTTGTGCCCCATGGCTGCCTGTGCCCCATGGCTGTGTGTGCCCTGCTGAGATCCAGCACCCTCCTGCACGTTCTCCACTTGGCCCCAAAAGCATGACCCGGTATATTGAGTATTTGCTGGCAGTTTAAAGTTTCTAGTTCCAGCACCCCTAGCCGCTGTATGTTCCATCAAGGAGGATGGTGCACGTGGATGACATTGTATTAGGATTGTTTCAGCCCTGAAATACCCCCAGTGCTTTACAGTTAGGAAGAGGGATATAAATAGAGCTACAGATTACACTGGTCCAAAACAGAAACCAGACCTCTTCCCAAGCTTTGGATCACATCTTCTAACCACTTTTGTGATTACAGTTACAGATGTTTGTGCAGAGAGCAAGCTATTAACACCGAAATTGGCCTTGCAGGGAAATCTTGCATTCCTCTGTCGTCCCCGCTGATCCCTCCCACATGACACTGCCAGGAGGGTGGTGGGATGGGTGGGCAGAGGCTGTGAGTGTCCCCAAGCACTGCTGGAGGTGCTGCCGGGGAGCCGAGCTCTGGCCCTGGCCAGGTGCAGTCACACAACCCCAGGTCTGTGCTGATCTATAATTCAGCTTCTTGCTCACTTTCTGTAATAGCTTTTCTATTTTTAATGGGAAGTGATGGACCTGTCAAGGTATTAGAAATATTTTTCTTCCCAAGTTTTCATTTTCTTTGGTAATAATAATGTGGGCTGGGAAGCTCATGGTGCACTTTAGAGCTAAAGTGCTTGGCAATCATGAGAGTTTCCACAAGACCTTGTTTCTTTACACGTTGCGTTTGTGTCGGAGGAGAGATAAATGAGGACGTGGACTAAGTTCAGTGCAGTACGTGGCTGCCTAGCAGTGTAGGAGGGAGGGTAACAGCGAGGGCCATGAGGTCACTGACAAACCCCTGAAAACCTGGGAGGAAGCTCAGCACAGAGGGGCTGCTGGGCTGAACAGATCCAGGCTATCACGAGGGCTTTAGGGAGGGTTTTTTCAGTCCTCCTGCCTTTTCTGTGGGACTGGGTGGTCTGCCAGTGGAAGGAGCTTGGTCTGCCTTTGCAGACAGACTCTCACACCTGGGAGCTGGCTTGTGTTGAGCTGTAGTACCAGCTCTCTCTGTCCTGGCTGCCTTGGGAGCAGTCCCCAGATCTCTGCCCAGCTTGCAAATAAATTCTCTGCAGAATTCTGGGGCTTTTTAAGATCTAACTGTAAATACCTGTAAACTATAAATAGACAAAGCACTGAACTAAATATGCCAGAGTTCGTCTTAGCTGTCAGACTAATTCAGATCTAACCAGGCATAGATTATTACTCTGAAATTGTGTGTGTTTTTGTGGGTTTTTTTTTTCTCCTGTGTGCTAAAATTATTCTGAATTTGCTCTCATGTTATCCTAATCATAGTCTTTATTACTGAGATGTAATAGTTTATTTTTCTCGCTGTTTCTCAGTATGCTCACTGGACACCACATCAGCCAAACACAGCATTGGGTTGGCCAATCCACCTGAGATTTGAAGGGTTTTTTTTCTTTGTCCCACTTCAGTCAGAAGTGGAGGTGTGTTCAGGCAACTGTTGCACAAGGCAGGGGAAGCCCCAAGATACACTTTGGGCTCACAGTCAGTATTAAGCAGTTGCAATTGGGAGCTGAATTTCTGCTGGTATTTTGTTTGTTTGTTTTGGAAGCTCTTACACACTTGTTTGAATTCCTTACTGAGATACAAACCGGGACTTTCACCAGTAATCTTAAGAGCTGTTTGATAGGCGGGCTCAGGAGCTCTGTTTTTCCTGGATGTAAACATTTTCCAAACATTTGTGGGACCACTTGAAAAAGCTGCAGCCCGAATTACCAGCTTTTAATGCAACTAGAGCAAGGTGAAGAGACTTCATCTGATTGCCTTTGGCATTTTCTCCAAAGCCACTTGTTTCTCAGTAGCAGAAATATCTTGCCCAATTGGGATGCAATAATTTCAAAGCAAGTAAGGAAAATGCAGCTGCTCAGCTGAGTCAGCCAAAGGTAAGCTCTGCAGGGGAGAAAATGTTTTTTTATTATCTTCTAGTGGCAAAATTACTACAACAGCCTGCAGGAAAAGATTAGATTATAATAGTAACAAAAACATCTGTTAAATTCTCAGCTCAGTGTATGTTTAGAGCATGTTTGAAAAAGAAGAAAAAACAACCCAGGCATTTGATAAAATTCTTTTGACTAAAACTCAATATTTAGATTCAGTTTGGGATGTTAGGAACCCACTGTGATCATAGGATAGACAGTAGTTTTAACTAATTGACTGCATGGGGCATTTAATCGGTGGACAAGACAGCTTTTAGCAGTGGAGGTTTTATTGAATTGAGCTTGGCATAGTGTGACCTAATGAAGGAATAACACAACTTGTGTTCATCAAACAGGTTCTCGTAGGGATGAGTGACCTCTGTCCTGACTGACAGTGTGGTGTGGGGGAGATGAATGTTTGTCTGATCTGGCCCCCGGGGGATTCAGCTGATCAGGCTCTTCCAGAAATGTGTGACTGGCCATGACTACTTTGTGTCTCTGAAGCCCTGGCAGCTTCATCTGCCTGCTTTAGAAATGGGCTTTTTCCATTTCCATTTCGTTTATTGTTTCTGCCTGACAGTGCAGAAATCACATCCATGCTCAGCTCTGTCAGTACAGGCTGGAACTTCGGAGTGCCAGGTTCCAAATTCTCACTGGTCTGCGTGCCCAGCAAACCGGTTTCAGAGGATGCTGGTGCCTTCAGGGCATCTCTCAACCCTCATGCAGGAAATTACCCATTTCTTGAGTGGCTCTGGGAGCCTGGCTGCAAAATGATTCTCCAAGTGATGAAAGTATTCCTGAAGGCAACCTTTGCTTGCTCCTCTGCCTTTTGCATAAAGAGATACTCAATGAGTGTGCTTTTGGTTTTGTTTTTTTTTAGAGAGGCGTTGCTGTGCTTTGTGTGTGTGCAGCACTTTATTCTCAGGATCTTGAAGCATAAATTCTAAGAGCTGTGAGGGTTCGTACCCTTCTCACAGAGAGTTCCAGTCTTGGAGAGATTCATTTGGTCACAGGGTGCTTGGTCACCTTCAGTAGCTTCTGTGGCTCAGAGTGAATCACTGGGGAGCTGAGGAACATCCCCCAGAGCTCCTGACTCACAGCCTCACCACAAGGCCACGGCGCAGCTCACCAATCTCAGTGACACAAAAGCTCTTGTGTGCAAGGGTGACAAACCCTCTCACATTTGCAGATTCTAACGTTACAAGTTTGTCTTGGTGTTTGCTGCACCCTTCCCTGCTCCTGGGTCGCACGAGTACAGCGCCGTAGTGCTGGAACTTCAGTCTTGAACAACCAATAACGATCAATAATTGTGTCCAGGTTGTGCTCCAGAGATGCCCAGTGCAGGGACTCACAACAGGGGCAGCTCAGAGGCTGGAGCTCTCCTGAGCAGCAGGATGGGTGAGCACACACTGCCAAACAAGCAGGAGCCCTGACGTGCTGCCAGCCCGTTTCTGAGTAGTGTTCCCCGGCAGTGAGAGCAGGCTCGAGTTGAAATGCAAAAGGTGAGGGTGAGGAAAAGCTGAGGTAAGAGAATATAAAATGCCAGAACTGTGAGAAGGTGCAGGTGTTCAGTGCAGAGAAGGGTGTAATATTAGAACAAAATGTATGAAATTAGTGTGGGGAGGAAGAGGTGTGTCTAGAAGATCTACTGAATGCATTTTTCAGCGTGCTGTGAGAGAGTGCCTTCGGAGCTCAGCCCCCTTCCAGAAGGCACCATTCTGTGCACGGTCTTCTGAACTCTTCCTACTGCTGCTGTTCTGTCTGAACGGTGATCTCATATTCAGTGTGCTTTTATTGCACAAGATAAATCATGGTGAACAAATAACTGGTGAGCAAGTGTTTCAAAGACTAAACTGAGGTAGATTAGCCATTTCAAATATTGAAATAGGGAAAAAGCCTGGGGAACAAGAGTGTGATAATCACTGGTTAATGCAAAAAGATGTAAATGGCTGATTGACTGATTAGTCAAAGACAAATAAAGGAGTGTCATTCCTGAGCCCTGCTTTGTCTATGGATATAGCTTCTATTTATGTGAAGAACACGCTTTGGTCTCTTTCCTTTGTAACTGCTGCCGAGGCTGAATGTGTGTGTTGCTCAGAAAGGAAAAACCTTCTCTTTGTAAGGGACCCTGCCCCACATCAGGGTCTTTTGTGCAGGAAGGCATCTGCTGCCATTGCCTAGGGAAGTGTCAGGCATTCAGTGCATGTGGGGAGAGCTCTGTGAAAAGGGAACAAAAAAGGAAATCTTTGTTTCCTATTGTTATCTATAACCATGAGGGAACAGGGCCAGGTGGGGTGTTTCTTTCCAAAGTGTTCTGCTGACATCCTGGAAACCAAGAGAGCAAAGCTCAGCCAAAGCTGAGTCCCCCGTCCATTGACATGCTGAATCTTCAAGTGGAGAGGTGCTGATCTGAACGAGGAATTGAGGATTTCTTCTGAGATTTATTGGCTTTTAGAGGCCGTGTTGCTGCCTGGGCTGTGCAGGATGCATGAGATGTGACACAGAGGATGTAGGAAGGATCACACCTTAATTTGTGAAGTGTAAAAATTGTTGTCTGGTTGAGAAACCAGAGGGATGTTGTGTAATAGGAGGTGTGTGGTTGCTGTTGGAGGACATCTGAAGGAGGAGTTGAGGACTCTGCTTTGTACTTCAGCTCTGCAAAAACTGTGCATATCCAGGTGGTACCACTCTGCCTTTTAAGGACAGTTTTGCAAGAGTTAACGTTTTCCTGAGATTTCTCTCTTACTGACACACTGGAATGCAGAATGCCTTGGTTTTTGTTTTCTTTTTCCTTTTCTCTTTTTATTTGTTTTGGTTTGGTGGGGTTTTTTTGTTTGTTTTTTGTTTTTTAAAATCTGTTCTCTGAGTGAAATATTTCTTCTCTAACTGAAGAGCAGCTGGGGGGAGGCACTGCAGGTTGGCTCTGTACCATTTGGGTTGTTTGATTTCATCAGCTTGGGAGCCCTCACAAACGCCTCAGGCCATGCACCTCCTCAAGGACCCAACTTGGGAGGATCTCTTGCCGATACTGCATGCATTAGCCTTCATTAATACAATTAGCATAATAGCGATTAGGATTCATTATTCCCAACAAAAAGATAAAGCCGGTAATACATATCTCTGAATCGAATTCCTCAGCGCCTTGTCTCGGGATTGCTTTATTTTGGAGTTGTTTGCTGTTTATATCCTTCCATCTTCTTAGAAAAAAAAGAAAGCCCTTAATTGTAAAACTGTTTGGGTCAAAGAAATGCCCCGAGATGATCTTTCACGCATGCTAAATAGGTGAAGTGATCTATGGGACCCTCACAGCCCACACAGCAACACTCAACAGTCGGAACTGCAAACTTCATCTTCTTCAAGCACAAAAGCTACTTAGTTTCCTCATGTTGAAGACTTTTTATAATAGCAATAAGACAACTCTAGAGAGAGCCATCTAATATTAACTCCAGGGAGTAATCATCTAATCACAATCTGGGGGTGATTTGAAGCACTCATCTGGACCAAATGCCTCACAACACCCCAGGAGTGGTTTTATTACACAATAGCAGTACCCCATTGAGCCTTATTGCTTAATTAAAAACAAATTCCCAAGTAATTTTTTTGCCTTTCCATAAAAACACAGTAGTACATAGCGTGTATAAAACATCCATTAAATGATGGTAGATGCAAATTTACGTTGTGAGATACAATCCGTTTCTTTACCACTTGGGGTTGAAGTTAAATGTAAAACCATTTCCTATAATCTGTGCACTGCTGTGTTTAGAGAGGAATAAATATGGGGAAGAGAGGTTCATTGTAGGACGCCCTTTTTTTATATATTTTTATTAAGTGATATGTTTGGTATGTTTGGTCCCTTACAAAGGAATTCAAACTCTCATCCATCTTGCAGACACGGGAGTCAGTCATCATCGCGGCCTTTTCTGTTTCCTCCTGGAGATCTCAGCTCGCCCCATTTCAGGGCAGCCCTTCCCAGCAGTGCTGCCCCTGTGTCCGGGGGTGCCGCGGCTCTCGGAGCAGGAGCAGCTCTGGCATCGTCTCGGGATGTTCGGGAGCACGCAGCACGCTGACCCCGCTGCGTGGCTCTGCGGTCTGGCGGGGATGGAGCCTGCTAGGTGCACGGCTCACCCGCTTCGGGTGCGGCTGACACGTCTCCAAGCCCTGCAGTTTCACGGGGAAAAGCTGTGCAAGGGACCCAGGCTGTGCAGGGAGGAGTGAGAAAATCCTTCCAGTTTCTGCAGAGGAATGCCTGGGCTCCCTTGCACCTCTGCAGAGTGCTTTCATAGCCCCAAGGACTTTGAGCGTTGTTTACATGTGAAAAGAATAAGATGAATGTGTCCTTTCAAACAGAGCACGAGAATCTGATTTTGGATAGGGACTTACAGATAGGGAAGCGATGGAAGAAACCATCAGTTCTAGAAAATGTTACTAATTGACACAGACTGCTGCTCAGCCAAGGCCGTGTTAAATTCCTGAACTCACAGGAAAAGAGCAGAGGCTTACTACAGGAATGAATAGTGTTTTGTTATAGAAGAAAAAAATAAAGGGGGGAATGTGAGTATTACAGGGGGGTATGGAGTAGGAGATTCTGGGAGTCTGAACCTCCAGAGTACCTCAGCCAGTGAGGAAAGAAGTCAGGAACTTGGGGTAAAGAGGGGGCTGCATCTCCCAACAACTTGAGACCCATGGAAAATGCCCCATGGCCTCCCCCTTTATCCAAATAAAGTTGCAAGGCTCCTCTGTCTCCTTTTTGGACACAAACCTCTGGCACTGTGAGTTTTTCTGCACGCATGTTACAGGCAGAGGAAGCAAATTCAAGCTTTTAAATGTTTATCCAAAAAACATACAGGGAGTGATGGAGCCACGGCTTCTGGAGCAGAAGGCCTGGCAGCCAAAGCTTTCAGCCACAGCACTGAAAAAAATGGGGGCAAAAAGGGCTGATGGGACATTTTCTTTAGATTTGTTGCTCGGGCTGCCTTTAATTGAGTGGAGACAATCTTGCAAGTACAAATTTTTTAACTAAAAGCTGAGAGTTAGCAGTAACTCTTACTCTGGTTGTTGGGGATGCTGTGGCCTTCTGGAGCTGTCTGCAAGCTCAGGAGAGAGGAAGACACTTGTGTCAGTCTCTCCCACTGTGGGCCCCACTCAGCGTTGTGCACATCCTTCTGGTTTGCCCACCAATGGGTGGGTATCTCCTGCTGATAAGTTGCAGCCTCTGGGGTTATAGAGGCAGCACACTTTCTCCCAGACTTAGATTTTGTCAAAAATATCGTGGAGAGTTCTTTTTGGGGAACACTTTGGTAGAATGCTTTGCTGACTTCATTTTTAATGTGCCGTTAGAGAGCTGTTAAATGTTGTGGTGGAGGATTTGTTATAAAGAGGTTACAGCATTGTACTGAGAAAATGGATGAGAGTAAACTGTTGCCTGCTTCTGCTGCCTGAGAGCAGTCTGAAAGAGCAGCTAAAAGAATAATTAAACCTGTGTATTTGAAACAGTTCTGCGCTAACCTGGGACATTGCCAGGTCAGAGAAGGACATAAAAGGATCTGACAGTGTTCTTGAACAATAAACATTTTTACCTGAAAGATCTCTGCTGGCATTATTAGGAATGCCATTATCTTGCTTTGATCTCACTCTCTAGGACTGGCTGCTCTTACAGCTGACACAGAGCAAGCAGCCAACAAAGGAAAGCCCTTAATGGACTTTAATACCTTCAGTGAAGGGTTTCTCTTCCCATCAGATGTGTGTCACTTCACAAAGGCCCCTTTCATGCTAATGGGCCTGGTGGGGATGGCTGGCAGCAGTGGGGCCGCAGCCCCTGGCTGAGGCAGGCTTTGGCAGAGTGGCTCTCCTTGCCCAGCCCTGTCCCCTGCCCAGCTCAGGGGCAGCTGCCGGGGGTCAGCAGAGCTCCCTGGCTGCTCTGGAGCAGCAGCCACTGGCACTGCCAGCCTGGATGCTGGGCAGGGGATGGTTCTGCTTCAAAACCTGCTTACAAAACAACAACACCACCACAAAATATACACACACACACAAAACCCCAAACAGCAAAACAAACAAAAAAATTTCCAAAACCCAGCCATGGTAGGACATCTCTCACTATTTTTTTTTTTTTAAAGGAGTTTGTTGGCCTGCTGGGGTGGGCAAAGGCACGCCTTGGTCATGTGAAATACCTGCCTTGCTCTGCCTGCAGCGGAGCTGAAGATTAGCAGAGCATAGGCCTGGCCTCTTCCGTCATCTGGGCACATACAGCTAAGCTTTAGGACACAGAATGAAAATGGTATCTGCCTTCATTTGGCCCTGTGAGATGAGGAGTCAGGAGTCTGGTGTTGCTGGTTCTGGGAGATTTATGACTCCCTTTAAGAGTCCTCCTTCCACTGTGTGATATTTTAGCCATTGGAAATGCCTGGCTTAGTTTGGTTCTGTTTCTCGATTTCATTCTGACATGGCAGGCAATTCAGAAAATACATTTGCAGCAGGGAAAATGGAGTTGTTATGGAAACATCTGAGCCAGGCAGCTGACACGGGGTAAGGCAGGCTCCAGATTCGCTGTACACACAGACACACTGAAACAGCAAGTTCATGTAAGGTAAGGGAGCAGTTTGTAGGCACTGTCTGCTCCATGGGTGGGTTTTCGTGCACAAGAGGGAAAAAAAAAATCAAAACCAAACAAAAAAATCCACTTTAAAACTGTGAGCATGTGGCTCCATCTTCTGGTACTAAAGCAAAGTGTGCTGCTGTGGATATCGTCAGAGGTGAGATTTCTGTATAATTTTTATGTTAGCTTTTACTAAAGCACCAACAAACCCATCAGCAACAACAATAATAATAATAAATTAAAATACCTGTGCCCTAGAGCCAAGCTACGAGTTATGAATGCAGATTTCCTGAAGTTACAAACCATTCTGCTGGAAGAAATCTGCCTTTTGAAACACTCTCTCAGATGTTTAGCCCCCAAGTGGCTTGTCTTCTAAAGCAGGACAGCATTTCTCCTGTGTGAAAACGCTGTTTGCTCAGCATTGGCTCTCCCAGTGAAGCCTCGTGCCCGTGTAGGTGCTGCTCTCCTGCTCGTGCTGGGACATGGATTTCTTTGTTTCCCCCTGCAACAATATCTTTAGCACAGTAGCTAAAATTCCAGTAGCTAAAATCCTCATGGAAATGCTGGTAGAAGCAGGGATGAATGGCTCTTGGAGGTGGACTGCCAGAAGCCAAAAGAAAATAAAGCTGTTTTATTACTTCACCAAACAGTGAATGTTGTTACAGCACATATTGCGCATGCTTAATTGAGCTTGATTACTCAATCTGTTCACCTTAGTAACTCATTTTGGTTTAATCAGAAGTAAGTCGTTGTTTGGGAGGTGTTCTCATTTGCTGGGTAAACCTTGGGTTTTCTAAATAATCCTGAAGAACTGCCCCAGCTTTGCTGCTTTAGAACAACACCCAACACCACGAATCAGAACAAAAGGTAATCATCTTGTTGAGGTGCTGTCCTAAAGCTATTGCTTGCAAGTCATTGCAAGTAGGAGGCACTGCTCTGTAAATGCAAAATTAAAACTGTGGGCCATGTGTTTTACTTGGTTTACTTCTGTGTACATATGTATGTTCTTTTTTTTCTTTTTTCTTTTCCCCCCTGAATACTGAGCTTGGGATAAAAGGACCCCAAATCCTTTGTATAAAGCACTAGTTTTCAGTCCAAGCTACTTCATGGCTGAACAGTGACAGTGGTGGTGAAGGAATAAAAATTGAATGGTCCCAGTGCTTGTGCCACTCTAAGATCACTAACATGAGTGATAAGTCACTTGCATGCAGCATTTATCTGTGGGGAGGGTTGTGTGGAGACCTGCTTGGAAAGAGTGCATTCCTGTGTGGCAGGGAACCATATCACAAACACCTTTCCTAAAGTGACCACTAGCCAAGGCTTCCCATCACAGCCTCAGCAGCAAGGCCGTGGGTCAAAACCAGAGGTGAAACCAGCCTTTGCCCTTCACTGTGGTGCTTTTAAGGCCCCCCCCACACGGGAGTGTTTTAAATGGCCACAGGCTGTGCAGATAAAACACAAATATAACCTCCATAGCTGGTATTTAATGTCTCTAACTTGGGGTACATTGGACTTCCCCTTGACACTAGCTGAGGTTTTCTCGTGAGGCTGCCCCCAGTTCCTATAAATCTTTTTTCCCCTCTCCCTATATTTAATCTTCAGTTTCATTGGTGAAACCAAGCTCTGATTTCTAGGGTCTGTGTCTCTCTCCATATCCCATGGATGATTCAAAAGGGATTTACTCTCCTTTCTGAAAGACATCACAAGGGTAGCACCTTTCACTGACACTACCACTAAATAAATACTACAGGCCTCTCTTATTAGGAAGTACAAATCCTACCCGGAGTGTGTTTGATAAATCAGATCTTTTGCAGACATCTGGAGATTGTGTTTGCAAATCCCCAGCCGGCTTGTTTTGCAGTCATTGTTACCATAATTCAGGTTAATGTTGTTGCCACTTTTTACTTGCTAAAACACATGTGCTGCTTTATTGCTCAAGGAAAAAAACAAAAAAGTGGCTGCCTTGGAACAGAAGTTCTTTTAAAACCCTTCCCGAAAGTTTGCTGTTTGCAGAAACAAATGTCAAATCAATTGTCCTATCTTTGAATTGCCGTTCTGGAAGTGAAAGCTGTGGAAAGAGATTACATGTGTTCTGAAATGGGGAGAGTGTAAGAGTCTAGATTGAGAATTATGTACCAATGGAGACCCAAAATAACAAGTGGAACAAGTAAACTTTTAGCTTTTTCTGTAAAGATTTGCTTAAAAAATATTATATCCCGGCGAGACTGCTCATGCCAAGTTTTAAATCGCATTTGAATTTTTATGGCTGTTGTAATCTCTGATATATAACCTTGGAAATAGGGTCTCGTAACAGAAATGCCGAGTCCCCTGACTATTGCCTCGCAAAAAAGAGTTGCTGTAATAGGCTGCAGCTCTGAGACAAGTTTGCAGGGCTGGGTTATCATCATTCAAATGGGTCTAAGCCGGGCTCTTTGCATTATTTGAGGTTATTTGTGTGTGCGTGATCAGCCGTGTGCAGCTGTTCCACTGATGCCAGCCCTCCAAGTGTAACAGCACGATCCAGCACATCCTCAGCCCAAAAATGCTGCCACGGGGAGAGGCTTGGAGCATGGACATGCTGTTAGGAAAAGTAAAGAACTTTTCTGTTTTGCTGTCCTTATTCTTCTGCATTTCTGCACAGAAGGAATGGAAGTTCCCAAGGAGCCAAAAGGATTCCACATGCCAGTGCTCTTTTCTCTCTCATTATCATACGCTTGCAATCAAACTCTAATTTTTGAAATAAAAAACCTGCAGGATTCTTTATTGGGACTATTAAACCTTCAATCTTCATTATTTAGGATGGCTACTTACCTTTTACTCAATGAAGCCATAATGCAACTGCTCCTATAAAAACTATCGAAATGGCTACTGTGGCAGTGAGTAGATTTTCCTCCGTGTAAAATAATCTTCTGTGAGTAAGACATAACTATCATTCACATTAATTAGGCAGCCATATAATGGGGTGTTCAATAGCTATTACATCATTTAAATTCTTCAGTGAGCACCTCAGCCACCCAAGAACTATCCAGCTGAACATTTCTGAGTCCATAATTTTGAAATAATCTTGTAGAGGAAGAATGTGCATGGCAGAGTACTTGCAGACAATTTCACCAAGAAAAAAAAAAATTATTCAGATTTATGGAATTATTTTAGCATTTACAAGAAGTGCATAATCCTATTTTTCCTCCCTCCCAGAATAATGGTGCTGTAAAGTGGAGTCTATTTTGGAGCTGTACTGTGTGTACACCAGAGAACGTCCAAGGAGGTAGTAGTCAGAAGCCAGGGATGGCACCTGGACACACACACACATTACTGGCACGTTTCCCTACACACTCTGCTGTAAACCTGGGGCCCTGGAGCCACAGGGCTCAGCTGAAAAGCCCTCACCCACAGGTAAGTGAGTGCAGTCATGCTTGAGGTTTTTGCCCTTAAAAATCATGAGCCCTTAAGCATTCATATTCATTTTGGGTTATTGATTTTAAAATTTTGAGGTGAAGCTGGAGTCCTTTGATTTGAATGTTATAAATAATGATCTAACTATGTTATGTTTTATGTTTGTACCTTTTCAAATTAGTTCCTCAGTCAAAAGTAGGTACATATGCCATGAGAGTAGGAGTCCTGAGACTTGAAAGAAGTAATGCTGAATTTATTAACTAATTCAGCAGGAAGATGTTGCTGTTATCAGGCCTGTATGCAGATCTTAAACATGCTGTTCAGATGCCTATAAAAGGGAATTGTTTTTAAAAGATTGATCAGTGGCTGAAAGCATATTAAAATAACGTGTTTTAAATCAGTGTGGTTTGGCAATATGGGAATAGTTCCTAACAGAATGAAGAAAAGAAATAGCCTAAAACTAGGCTGGAGGGCAGGGCAGGATAGAATGTAAAGTTTGTGCCTTTTCCTATCAGTTCTGTTATTTTAGCTAATTGTATACTCTTTTTTTTTTCCTCTTCTCCATGGTTATAATGTACTGTACCTTATCTGACCAATAGTGGAAAGCAGCAGAGAGCTCTCTTTGCAGGGAGAGCTCTTAATTCAGTATTAAATGTTGCTGGGTTCTCTGTAATTTTCCATAATCCCTATCTAACAGGCAGAGCCTGCAGAGGTAGGTGGCAAAACCCATCTGCAGGTAGTGTCAGGTGCTGTTTGTTCTGCAGCCCGAGAGGTGTTTGCCAGGTGTGGCTGCTCCTCTCAGCAGCACCTCCTCTGTTTTATAGATCCTCTATTTTTCATGTTTGCTCATTGATTTCATTAAACCAGTACACTGAGGGAAATTTCTGCCTTACCAAAACCAATACACTTTGATCACACACTGTAGGGCACTTGGAATTTGAGTTACCAAAGGAATGACAGAATTAAGGATGGGGGGCATGAGACAAAGGCAGGTCAAAGCTCTGGGAAATTCCATGGAATCAGCTGTTGCTGAATAATTGGACTTGGTATGTGGGACCACGGGCTGGTGAGTGCTGTAGCATGACAGGCTTGATCAGGTTGTGGTTTATTTAGGAGCAGGAAGGAAGGTGAGCATTTGTTACAGGGCAGTGGGCACATGGAACTCTTCTGGTGGAGGGATTGCCCTGTTCAGATAAAACCAGGGCCACCCCGGTTTTGAGAAAATACTGCTGTTGTTTCCTGAAAGCAAGGTCTGGATCAGAATTTTGTGCTCTCTCTTAGGCTCCTCTGAAACACTGGATGATTTGAATATATAGATTTAACACCAACTACTTGCTGCTGTTATTTCAGTGATTTAATATGAGTTTGTCAGAGTGCCAGGCACTTTTTTGGGGTTTCCACTGTATTGATGTCTAACTCATTTTTTGGAGGAAATCTGTCTCAAAGAGAATTTTCCATGTGTTTTTCTTGGATGTGAATTGGCTTCAGTTTCAAACATTTCCTACAATGAATTATTTTGAGGTTTGAAACAGAAATTATGGGATTTTTGTTTTTCTATTTTTGCTTAAACATTCAAAATTCAGTAACTGAATTGCTTACAACTGTTTTAGTTCATTAGTTGTGAATATACATGCATGGTGATAGGGAAGCAGCAATGTGTGTAAGGCGGTGAGACACTGCTCACTGCTGTCCAATATTCCCTGATTAGTGAGAGCTTAGGTGTAAAAATCATTACAAAAAAATCTCTGCTGAGTGCAATCCAGAGTTGAACATGTGAAGGATGAAGCGTATTAGAGAGAGCTGTGATTAGTTCTCCAATTTTCCACTATTAAATCCAGTCAGTATTTACTGTCTCAGCTAATGAAGAGGTGGGGATGGCCATGAATGGGCAGGGCAGAGCTGTCATTTCCACATTTCCCAGTGTCTGAGGAAGCTCCTCGACAAGCACTGGGGAGTTTGATGTGTTCTGGGGAAGGTGAGCCCAGAGCCCATCCCCGGTGGGATTTGGCTGATTTGCTGGGGGCTGGGCAGTGATCCCAGCTCTGCAGTGGTTCAGCTGCAGTGGGTTTTGGGGCTGTTTGGAGCATTGCAAAAAGGCCTCTCAGCTGATTTGCCAGCTGCAGTAAAGGATCCTGGATGCCTGGGCTGTTCAGCTCTTGTTATTCTTCATTTGTCACTGGTCTCTCTGAGCCACTAGCCTGGGATTATTCTGCACAGCCCTTTGACATCTCCTTCACTGTAAATATCAAAAGCCTTGTTCTTACCAAGGCACTGCAAGGCAGTGTTTGTTTTTGTGGTTGCTGAAATAGTTTAAAACATGCAGCTGCAAGTAGCTATGGGAAGCTGTATCGTGTTCATGTACGTGTCCATATGGTAGAACATGTTCTGTCCTTCACAGCACAATGAGACATGATTGTGCCTAATTCCAATTTGTATGGCATCCCCATTAATGTCTCTTTCAGCCCTCCATTAAAGGCCCTTCATGTTAATTGACTGGACTATGCCAATAAAGTTCTATTAGCTTCCCCCTATTAATTTAATATTATAGGCATTTAACGGATGTCTTAATTAGATGTTACACTGAAGGCTATGAGCAAAATTAAAACTGGGTCATTGTCCTGAAAGTTTCTGCTATGATTTGTGGCTTCTACAGCTTTGTTTGTTTTTCCTTCTGACCTCTTACAGGAAACAGTTTTAATTTTAGAGAAGATTGAAAGGAGTAATGGGTGCATTGTTTTGTCTAACAGCTTGAACACGTATTGTTCTTACTTCACAGGTAAAAGTTCTCCTTGGTATGAAATGACTGTGGCCCCATATAAAATATCTGTCCCTGGCAAGAACAGCTTTTCCCATCTCAAGGGCGATACTTCATAGAACTGCTTCAAATACTTCCAAGATCTTTATTTTTACACCAACTGCTTCTATTTCCTGACTCCAGCACTGCCCCCCTGTGAGCTCATCCACTCAGGGATGTGGAGGTGGTTTGGGTGTGAGGGCTCTGTGTGCAGCTCTCCTGGGACCTCTCCCAGCACCAGCTCTGGAAAGGAGCTGGGAGCTTTGGAGGCCAGGAAAGTGTTTGTGCAGCACTGGGGCTGCAGGTGCTGGGCTCTCCTTAAAGAAATGACCCTGGCTGGCTAAAAATGCTTGAATGCTGACAGGGAAAAAATATTCCTAGGTATGAGTCTTTCATTTGATAGTGAAATTGATGAAAAGCTCCTTGAAAATTACACTTAAAGCCACCACAGAAGCACTTTTATAACAGAAATGTTAAGCAATCTAAATACAGGGGTCACTTGCACCTCCCAAACACATCAAACCTGCCCAGTCAATGAGGGACTGTAATCGGGGCAATCAAAGATGAAGTGTACAGTAAAAAATAAAAAAGGGGCTGAGGATGGACAAAGCACAACAGCTCTGTGGACAGAGGTTAAATATTCATAAAACCAATTCTGCAGACAATTGAAATACAAGATCGAATGGGGGTCACTTCTACCTGTGAACTTCCAGCTTCATTTCATGTGCCTGCAGCAGGCCAAGGTGCTGATGCTGGCCCAGAAACAGTGAGTATAAAGAGTGATTATAACAGTAATTATATCACTGCAGTCTCAGTGCAAGCAAGTGACAATAAAGCCCGATTTCCACAGCAGGCAACAATAACATTTATTACAGAGTTACAAAATATAAATTTCACTGTACAAATTTCCAATTATAAACTGAAACAGAGGTCAGGTAGTTAATCACATAGCTTTAATAAGAGCCAGAATATTATACAGGAGTAAAAAACGCAGACACAACCAATTTCAACAGTCAGTCAGCGAGACTGCTTAAAGACAGCAGATACTGCTCATTCTTCAGTCAAAAGGAATGCTTTATAAATATTGCACATGGCAATCTTTGCTTTTTCCATCTGCCAGGAAACATGCTCTCTGAGCTGCAGCAGATGTTTCTGTGAGTGCTTCTGACTTGCCCTGAAATCACAGGTCGATGCTCCCCTTCAGCTTGAATTTTTTTGCAGATCGCTCACTTGCTCTGAACAGGAACTTGCTCCCGTAGATGTAGGAAACAAATCCATCAAGCTCCAGGCTAAACACGTTGTTAAGTTTGGGGACAACTGAAATGCAAAAGGACACAAACTGAACGAAGTTTGCACTAATGTACATGTCCCTGTTATGGAAATATACTGACATACCCCAGGGGATGCTGTTCACCTGTAGATGTGAGCCTTGACACGTTTCAAGGTTTTGATACTTTATCAAGGTTAGAAAAAGAACCCAAGCCTCCACATTTAACTGGAATTGCCAAAGTCAGTCCTCGTGCAGGAGCATACAGTTAAGAGCTGCACTTTTTAAAAACTGCTCATCTCTAATGAGATGTGGCTTAGGTCTGAGATATTGGACTGTGGGGTGGTGACTTCTGCCACTCTATGCAAAGAGCTGAGAGCACTGATATAAACCAGTGTGCTCAGAGGCACAAAATGGAAGAGGAGTGTGCTCAAGAATTTTTTTATGATTCAAGTCGTGAAAAGAACTGAAAATGAATGCCTTATATACCTTTTAATTTGTCCTCTTTAGTGATAATTTTGAAGACGTGTTTAAATTCCTGTAGGATGATTCCCGTTATCCCAACATAAGACGGGCACTTTGATTTTGTAACTGAAAGAACAGAAGTATTTATTAGAAAATTTCAAATGCACTTTATTTGCTCTTTTCCTGCTGCCTCATGATTTTAAGCATTTTCAAACACAACCATTTAAATATCCTGAAATAATGTAGTTACAGTGATCACTGGTAAAACGTGCACTTAACCTTTGCAACCAAACAACATGATTTTCAAGAGTAAGTTGTAAAGTAATCAGCATTTCAAAGGAAAGAAATACGATCTCAACCATGTGATTGATGACACTGAAAGGAATTTTAAAATAAGCACCTGAACTACAGGAGGAATTTCAGGTGATGTTCTACAAGCAAACAAACAGAATACCTGTAACAATGGCTCCATGGAGATCAGCTTTGAGCAGCTTGCCCTGGATCATGTGGGGCTGCCTTGAAGAAGAGAACGGGACCAAAGAGGGAAAAAATAAATAATAGCATGAGCTGTCAGATTTCCAGAATATTATCATCACAATAATTGTGTGAAATAGTATCACTGTGCTTCTCAGTTAACCACAGCGTTTGAAGCAGTAACTCAATACAACTGGGAGTAAGTACAGCCTGAAGCCCAGAGGAAGGGTAAAATAAGTCACCGTACGCATCGGGTTTGAGGCCATGGCACAGGTCTCTGATGTACTGTTTCCAGAGCTCGTGGAGGGGCAGGAAGATGGCATATCTGCAGTAAAAAAAAGGAGAAATTAAAAGTATTATACAAAATTTAGTTGTAAAAAAGTCCATTGGTGGATTACTGAAGTGGGTGTGTTTCCACAGAGTGACATTTTAAAGTTACACAACCTCAAGTTACCCTGCAAGCTGACCCACTCCAAACAGCTGCTTTACTTTATAAAACAAGCACAAAGCATGCTCCTCTCTACCAGCCCAAACCAGTCGTGTGCTTTAGAGCATCAGGCTAAGAACTGAAGGGGTTTCTCCTTTTTTTCCACTCTTTTATCTCCCTGCTTACTCTGTTCACAAAGCAGGGCTTCATTCAGCGTGATAAATTCAAGGAACCTTGTGCAGAATTTTGACTCTCTGGTCACAGACAGTCCAATGTTCTGAACTGAAACCAGAGTGGGATCGTCTGGGTTTGATTTCTTGGCATATTTAGGTACACAAAATGAACTCAACAGAAATTAGCCTTTCACCTGTGCAGACAAGAGAACTCTTTTCTCACACTGAAGTGCCACAAGTGGTGTTTCACACCGACTTTACACGGTGGAGGGTTCCTATCCACGTGCATGTGCTGCTGCTTTTACACACTTTGGATGCAGTTCCCCTTTGCTGCACAAAAAAGACATTTAAAGTCTCACCTTCGCTGTTCAGGTTCAATTTCAAACAGACGCAGCTCTCGCCTCTGCTTGGCAGTGAAACCTTTCGTCTTCTTCCTCTTCTGCTTGGTCTTTTTCTTGGGATAATGCTCCAGAACTACGGCTTTCCGAGTTAGCATATCCTGGATGGCTTCATCTTTCATTTTGGGCATGCTACGCTTCAGGAACGCATGTACAAATGTCTTGGCTTTTTCTGAGCCCTGGGGCTAAAGGCATGAAAGGACACCTTAAACAGAAGGTGCTGATTAAACCAGCCCTCCGCCCGAGCGGGGCTCCACCGAGCCGGCAGAGTCTCCGCGGGAAGGGGAGACGCTCCCGCCAGAGCCGGCGCAGGGAGCCCGGCCCCGGCCCCATCCCGGCCCCGGCCCCAGCCCGGCCCCGGCCCCATCCCGGCC
>VWZN01006847.1:299324-324908 GCA_013396955.1 Regulus satrapa
ACGGGCACAGGCGAGCTGCAGGAAAGGACACATTTGCATGTAAAATCACTGAGAGAGCTGGTAATCACCAAGGAAGCTGGTGTTCATCAAGAGCTGGTAATCACCAAGAGCTGGTGTTCACCAAGAGCTGGTGTTCACCAAGGGAGCTGGTGTTCACCAAGAGCTGTGTGTGCCATGCAAGCTTGGGCAGTGAGCCAGCCACTGCTCAGGACCCCGTCAGCTGCACACCACAGATCTGCCCAGCTCCTTCTGCTTTGTGGTTGTCCTGTTCCGGAGGAAGGCTCACTCTGAGGCCAGGCAGGCATTGAAGTAGGGGAGATGTCCTGCAGTGGAGGGCGGTGGGGCTGCTGTGACCCCGCTGTGCCCTCAGGAGGTGGCACAGCACAGGGTGTTTGTGCTGTCCCTCTCTGGGGGAGACTCTGAAGCTTGCATCACTTCAGCGCTATTTGGCACTGAGCTCTCCGGTCACATCCCTGCAGCTCTCGGGCGCACAGCTGAGGACAGACAGGCTGCTCCAGTGCATCTCAGCCCTGCTGAGCCTGGAGCTGCCAGGGCCTGTGCTGCTGGCAGCACCAGGTGCTGCTGGGGACACTAAATGAGACCCTAATTTACACATCCGAGTGTGGCATTAAGGCTTGATAGGGGTATCTCAGCACTGAAACACACATTGCAGCATGGCAGGCCTCTTTCTAAAAAAAGCCCTCTGATCTGTAAAATTATCAGCATTGAGGCAGCAGAAGCAAAGCAGATTTTCTTTTATTTTCTTCTGTCTTAGAGGAGGAATACTTACTTGCCCTTCAGTATGATTACAACCCATTTACCAACACTTCTTTTTTTTTTTAAATTTCAGATCTACATTTTGGAACAGCGACAAAGAAATGTTTCTTTTCAGAGCCTGGAGCAGTCAGCACAAGGGTAAAGTTTATTTAACAAAAAAACCCCAAAAACATTCCAGCTGAATACATGTTGTGAAATTACAGTATAATTTAAAGCAAAATAGAAATGGTTGTGGGTCAGGGTCAGGGAAGGAAGATAATGACATCTGCTGCAAAGTGCATCCAACAACTCTCTTCAAATTTTAAAGATTTTTTTAATAGGATTTTTTTTTCTTTGTGTAATTATGCAAAATAATAGAACTAAACCAAAATGTGCTAGATGCTGAAAGCAGGGTCGAGGCTTGCTCAGGAATTGCAGGTAGCAAGGTATTGCACTGTAGGAGGGGTGTGAGATGCTGATTTCAGTTATGGGCCCTGTCCTTCCCGGGTGGATGTCGTGTCCTGAAGGGATCTCCTCCCTGCATGGCTGGCCAGGGCAGGACCCTGAGGGACTCCAGGAGGGCTGGCCCAGGCTGCACGCTCCTTGCCCAACAGCCATTGCCTGGTGCCACAGGAGTCTCCTCGATTCTTTTTGTTCCAGACTGCAGCTGTCAAAATCCACACTCTTCATGAGAAGGAGAGTTGTTACCCACTTCTGATAATGGTACTTTTAGCTGGCTGTTGGCACTCCTGCTGCGCAGTCTGGCTGCTGTGTCTCCTCACTGCTGTAGTGTCCTTCTGCTCCAAGGGCTCTCAGTGTTTCCATAACGCTGGGAGGTGAGCTGGGAACAAACCCAGGAATATCCTGGAGCTCCTACCAGCACCAGCCCTGTTTGCCTGTGGGAGCTCTGGGAGACATGGAGGAGCCAGGAGAGCTCATGTCATTACAGGAGGGGCTCCTGTGCCAAGGAGATCATCTTAATGAAACCCTCTCTATCCACTGAGCACTGGCTTCCAGGGATTGTGAGGGACTGTGAGGCATGCTTTAATGTGTCCTTGTCTTGACACTACTGAATCATACCGAGCCCTTCCAGAACCCTGGCATTTAGACACAGATCTTGGGTGTTGTCCCCTTCTTATGAATTGAAACAACAGAAAAGAAGACAAAAATAATAATTTCCCTCATTGCCATGCATGTAAAAATATCAAACTTCACAGCTGAGACATTTTTGGTGCTCACACGGATATACAGAGTCAGTTCCGGGGGTAGAAACCGGGGATGTTCCAGTTGCCAGTGTAGAAACATTCCCTGCAGCTCAGAGTCTGCTCTCGCAGGGAAGCACCGAGACATTCCTTGCCCCTCTGTGGCCCGAGGTGATGTCTGAGCAGAGCCGCCGGAGCCCTCGTTCTCCCCGAGTGTCCGAGGAGGCGTTCCCGGAGCCCTGCGCCTCTCCAGGGAGCTCTGCTCCCAGCTCCTGCTGCTCCACGAGCTGTGCTTTCGAAGCAGCCGAGCCTCCCACATGGCAGCGTGATTTACTAAACCACTAAGATATTGGGTCAGCCTTGCAAATCATTTTAATTCTTTCACTAAACAGGTTGTGGAAATAGATCAATAGAAAATATGGCATTTAGGCTTACGGTGCTGCGCATTCATTATGGGAAAGGAATTATATTCACTGATTTAGGAGCTAATAATAACTGAAAATAACAATTTAATGGAAGCCTTCCAGTCCTGCACTTTCAAAGCAGGATACAGCCATACGCAGTCTACTCATTTTAATCTCAGTCAAGTATACAGAGCAATCTTTTGACTCTCAGAGAAATGTCAGTCAAGTACAAGTACTTGCAGACTTTCAGCATCCCATAAATTACATTATAATAAAACCAAAACAAAGAAACTGTCAACAACCATTTTTACATGCTGGCAGGGTCACGCGAACGAGACACATGAAAAATAAGAAAATATATTGCAATCTAACAGAGTGAAAGAGTTGCACAGTAGGGGCTGTTTTCCTCTTGCGGTTTGTATTTCTGTGAGACCGTAGCTGGTGCTGCAAAGCTTGAAGGATATCTCTCGCTAAGATATACTGGGGTTTAATCTCAAACATCTGAATAGTAAATACATGGTATATTTCGGTGAATATTCACTATATATGTGATTTATATATGCAAGGAGGCGGGGAGGAAACAAACCAGAAAAACCTAATCTCACCTGTGCAGCAAAAGCCAGTCTCACCATTCAGTAGTTGGGGTCAGCATTGCTCTGTTACAATTATTCGACTGTAGCTGAACTTAATTTGGTATGCTCTGTCCTGGTTTTCTTAATGCATGCATGACATTCACCTGCGCTGTTAAAATATTTCCTCCTGAAATAAGCTGTACATTGTTACTCTTTAATGCCTTATTGGCCATCGAGTAACTGCTGAACCCAGCAGCAGGACTGTGGGCAGAATTCGAGCTGCAATCAGATAGTGCCCGTGTCAGGCTGGTTGGAAAGCCTGCAGCCTCCTGATAGGCACTTGTCACACCAGCTATCTCCACTCTGCTCTGCAGGCACAGTTAAGCTTTTCTTTGAGCCCTCAGGCTAGATCGTTTTGGAATTATGCACTTCATCACACCCCAATTAGCCAGGGATGCGTGACAAAACCCGTTATCAGCTCGTTTAGGTGGGAAAACACCTTATTTTGCTTCTTGGTACAGCACGTGAAGAAAAAAACACACCCCCTTTTCCTCCACCGACAAAAGCTTGTTTTAGAGCAGAGTGAAACTTCGAGCTGTGTCAAATCCTGCTGTTCCTGCTTATTTACCTGTGTCCTTGAGCTCCACGCGGCTGTTTCGGGAATGCGAAGTGTGGCTAAAATAAAAAGAAACGGCTTTGGCGTGACCGCAGAACTGGCTGAGCACATTCCCCGCGTGTCTCGGGGTCCCGAGAGCAGGCGAGATGCTTTCCCCAGCTGGTACCCTTGCGGTAAATGCTCCCCAGGGCTCCCCACGCCGCCTCGCCCCCTCACCATTTTGCAGTTGCACTCCCGGCTGTACGCCAACAAACTAGACGGATGTTTTTCCCAAGCCCAGAAAATGCCAGCAGCAACAGATGAGCACTGACTGAAGGGGAACTTCAGTGTGCTGGGTGAACGCATGGCATTTTCATGGCCCTGAACGTCAGCGGGGCTTTCTGTGGTGCTTCTGTGCTCCAAAAACCCCGCTGTGGCAAGGTTTGAACTACCTGGGGTGAGGAGCCTAAACTGGGCTGGCTTTTCCATACACATTTACAGGCGGGTTGACAAACGCTTTCTGAACCCAGCAAAGCTCCTCGCATTTGCCTTTGAGATGGTTTTCTTTAGTCAAATGCTTTAGTCTACCGTAAGTAGAGTAAGACCTCTCCAGTCATTAAATAATTAACTCAGGTTCATAATAGGAATTTGTGTTCTTAAAAATACCACAAGAAGTGCAACTACTCGCATTTGACACTGTGTCAAGCTGGATTTGGTTCCCTTTGTTCAGTCTTGTGATTGAGTCACGTTACAGCTCCGGTTCTGACAGGAGCCTGGTGTGCCCGCTGACTGCTCTGTGTCGCTCTGCACTCAGGGCCGGGCAGAGCCCACCTTCTGTCTCTCCCTGGTGCCAGCCAACTGCAAGGGGGCCACAGCCACGGATTTCTCCAGGATTGAATCACTCACAGGTACTCAGTTTTGGTCCTCCTGTTTTGTCAAACCCTGCTTTCTTCTCTGGAGACGGAAATGCCAGGGTTATTAATTATTAAAGGAAGTCAAGGAGTCTGGCTGTGTGCTTCTTGGCTGGCTTGGGTGCAAAGTCATTATCAGTGACTTAACCATAAACGGAGGTTCATTCTAACCAGGATTGCAATTAGCACCTTGCTGTGCATTTAACTAACTTGAGACTTTCATACTACTATGCTGTAAAAGTTGAAATTTTATCCAGGCACTCTGTAAATGGATTACACTGCTGTCATTATTTGTAGCACAGAATGATTGTACTCTTACTGTCTTGCACTGAATTAGCACAAATGAATAACAAACATGAGTGTATTTGGTAAAGACCATAAAGTAACTGATGTTTCCTTAATCAAACTGTAAATTTTCACCATCTCATTTGATTTTGTTGCCTGTAGCTTCTCTTGTGCACTTTGTCAAGTGCTGCATTCCCCTCAGGGTACCAGGTATCACTGACAGACATGGTTCAGCCTAGACCATCCCTCAGTACAGTTATTCCTTGGCCTGACTTGGATTTAGATGCGCACTCTGTGTCTTTGTCCGAAGGTTTATCAACATTCCCAAGCAGAGTGAGACACACGGGGCAGGCACTGCTGGCCTCCCAGGGCACTGTCAATCCAGTGTAGCACTGGGGGGTGTTTCAGCAGCATCCTCCTTCCCGCCACGGATACAGGATGGCTTTATCTGGGGAAAACAGCCATAAAGATTTTAAAATCTTGAGGCACTGGAGGGTCCCTTCAGGAAGTGAAGCTTTTCCTTGTGCTCCCAGTGTCCCTGCCTGCTCAGAGCAGCGGGAGAAGCAGTTGCTGTCCTGCTGGACCTGTGACACATGAAGAGTTCTCACCACCATGCTGCTGATCCTCCACGCTCCAGAGAGCTGACTCTGATTCTCAGAGCACAAACTAACGCCAGCCCAGGGCTGCCTGCTGCCAGGAGAGGGCACGTTAATTCCCAAGGGGGAAGCTGCTCCTCTCTGGGTCACAGCCACCACCACACTGCTCTCCTGAGGGAAGGATGAGGCAAAGCCAGAGGGTGGCAGAGTCCTGGCACCAACCTGCCTCACACCCGGCCTAAGAGCACTGACACTCTCCCTGTGGGGCTGGTGGCACATTTATAAAACTGCAGAGACAGTCGGTTAATGACATACTGACAGGTATCCATCACTTGGAACAACTCTGACAACTCTGGAAGCACTGAAATACAACAGTCCAGAACAGTCAGGAAATAAATTACAGCACTGGCACTAAAAAGAGGCTCTGCCATGGGAATTTAGAGCTAAATCTCGTGTTTAACATGGACCGTCAATACATATGGACTAAAAAAAAATAAATAATTAAAACCCATTATAAAACCACAAAGCTTGGAAATCAGAAATATGCTATTAATTTTTGCCTAACAGTTGACTTTGACTGCCAAATATCAACACCTGCCTAGGTACTATGTTGATCACCCTAAAACTCAAAATGATTTATAATACTCACTGGATTGTCAGAGCAACTTCAAAGACTGAAAAATATTTAGTAATTAAGAATTCCTATTTTAGTTTTTTTAAAGAAATCAATTATTCAGATTTAAAAAAAAAAAAAAATTACAAGAAAATAAAAAAATAAAAGCCCATTTCTGTGGTCATCTGTTTTTTCATCCTGTATGATACTTCCAAAGACTTAACCCGTTGCTTCCTATTTTAAGGATAATACTAACACAGAGATAAATTAAAGTTTTTGAAAAATCTGGTTATGGAATAGAAAAAAAAAAAATTAACAACCCCTTTCCCATCTTCCCCAGAGTAAATCCCCAAAATTTCCTGTTGGAATAGTATAATCTTAATTGAACTGTAAACGTTTTTGAATTATTCATGAAGATTTTGGTAATTTAGTTTGTATTATGCTACAGATGATTTTCCATTTGAGGTTTAAGAAACAGTTCAATAATAACAGGAAGGGAAATCTATACACAACAAATAGGGAAATCCATTAACCAACTCTACATCTCAGTCCTCTTCGATTCCACTCTTAATGTAACTGTGTTTTCCTTGGAATGTCCGTAATTGCTATAATTAGAAGGCGGGCACTCACCAGAGGAGAGAGAGGAGATTTCAAATCCCCCATTGGCATGAGCATGGATCCTTCAAACGATGATGATCCTTGTTCAGTGCTAAAGTTTGGATTGCCATGTTATAGATCTGAAGCACGTATTTCCCTGACTGGCTTCATTTATAGTATTATCCACCTTTACTCAGCAGAGGTTGCTGGGTTTTATACACGTGGTCTCAACTCAGCAGCAGCCGCCCATCCTGCCCTTCCTCCTGTCCCTGCTGCTGCTGTGCTGGTGCAGGAGAGGCTGGGGTTCCTTACAGCCTGCCTTCCTGGCATCCTTCAGGCCTTCATCTTCTTTCAACTCCTGTTAATTTTCCTGTGGAATAATTATAGCTGCTCCTGTATGAACAAAACCCAACCTGGTCCCCGTGTGCCCACAGCAAAGCCCCCAGTTGCCCAGCGCGCCCCGTCCCCCCACCCCTTGCAGCATAATATCTGCAGCACTGCAGAAACACCACAAAAACGGCAGAAAAGAAAGAATCCCCCATCTTTACTCTGCTCAAAGTGTGTGTTTTACCATTTAATCCCATTAGCAGCAGTAACTGGCCCGTGTTGGTGTTTCAGTGCCCTCCCAAGGCTCGCAGCGCCGGTTTCCCCGAGCTGGAGGTGCAGAGCCCGCGGGGATGCGGGTGGTGTCCCACAGGCACAGAGCTCACCGGGCTGCAGAGCTCCCAGGGCAGGGCTGGCAGAGCCCTCCCCTGCCCACTGACACCAGCCAGACACGCTTGCTGTGCATTAATATTCTCACAACCACCCCCCTCCAATCAGTCTTTGCTAAAAGCATTAATTAAGACTTTAACATTTCTGATCCCATCAATTTTCTGTTCTCTTCTTATTAAATAGATGTACTAGGGGAGTTTGAATAATAACGGCCCAAAGTTTGGGGATAATGAATAAATGAACTTTGCCAGCCTCTGGCTAAGCATGAAATTTGCTGTGGAGTAACAAATGCAACGGAGGCAGCTCATACATTAACCAACCTAGTTTTGACACACAAGTTTGGGAGCACATTATTTACTTACTTACTAATTCTAAGCGAGACTAGGCTCCAGAATGTTTTATGCAGGAAATGACAAATGATGTGTTCAGTCTTTTGCACTCTGCATCACAGCGTGCAGCTGCTCGCTCACCCATCTTCCCTTCAGTGGGTCTGGCCCTCTTGCCACGCACAGCGAGGTTTTCAGCACTGCAGGCTCCACTTCCCTCAGGAACTTTGCCAGGAAAGGAGCACACCACAAACCGAGTCATTTTGTTTTTTCCTCGCTAGGTCTTGGCACTTTGAAGGTCACCTGTGTGCTGTCAGACTGCTTTTGTTCCATGTATTTTTACATGTGCACGGCTCTAGCACCGGCTCTGTTACACTGCTGTAAATCCATTCGTTTTTGTGGAAATCCATTAACTCGCTGTGAATTTATGGCAGTATAACTGCGAGCGAGCTGCAGCTGATGGCGCAGACTGGAAATATTACAAGGAAAAGTGCAAAGTTCTATTGATTTTCTCTCAGGAAAAATGTGTGTTTCCTTATGATTATATTACAGATGACTCAGCTCCGGCCCCCAGCAGCCATCCCTCACGTTTCCCTGCTCGCTGGCTGTGCCAGGAGCCTGTGCTGTCCCCAGAGCAGGGACCCGGGGCTGCCTCCCCAGGCACCAGCCGCCCCCTGGGCCGTGCCGGGGGACTCTGGGCCCGGCTCCGTGGGGCGCTGCCGGAGCCACGCCACCCTCCCACGGCTCTGCAGCACAGGCACTTACTGCTAATCGATTCTGACAGCAGACACCACGAGGAATGCTGAGATTTATGAAAGAGCAGGCTTTGCCACTAGCCTCTGTCCATTACGGGTACGGCGAAACCTCGCTTTGCCCTTTGTAAACGCAATCAGCAGAAGTGAGGCACTTGCCCTTTTCAGAAGAAAGAGCACTCTCAAAGGACGGATGTTTTAGCAAAAGTTCTCTACACGCTCACAAGCAATAAGGCTCCAAATTCTTTACAATTTTTCTTCAAAACGTTTCTCCTTCCTTCAAAGTGCTTTTAAAAGACTAAATACTGTAGTGAAAGCTGCAGTCTCCTCTTAGCCACTTATTTTCCCTGCACTGTGGGAATACGGGGCCAATTATAGGCTGTGTATTCTGCAAAAAAACTCAGGCCTGAACGTGGAAACCATGACCCCAAAAGGCCATGAAGGACTCATTTGGGAAATTTTTAAAGGCAGCGAAGGTGAAGGTGAAGGTAAAGCAAGGCAATTCCACTTGTTGAAATTATCCTGTGGGCTGGCAATGAGTTCTCTCTGCCTGTGTACAGGTCTTTACTGGAAAGCAAAGATGCCTGTTGCTCTTGCTAGAAGAGATTTTTCATCAAATCCTCAGGTTATTGTTTAGTATTTCTGAGGTTTTATGGTGAATCGGAATATAAGGATTGTTATTCCTACTGTGGCACACTTAATTCTGGTCTCAGAAAGTTAAAAAAGGTTATTTTTAGTTGCAGATTTAATTTTTTTTCACCTTTAATGTGATTAAAGTCTAAGAGACCTTAGTAATTGTACTCCTGTCATTGTGCACAAGACTGGCTGCCACATCCCTCTGCAGGTAACAGGCTACAAAAGGAAGGGAAGGACATACTCAAGAGGATTGATATATTTCCTTCAAACCATACAGTCTGTAATTCAAGAGACAACGTACTCCATAAGTGATGGAACGAAAGTATCAGAGCAAAGCAGATACCTGCTTACTGGGAGACAGCTGGGGTAGGGCTGAGGTTGAAATAGAAGCATAACTGCTCTTAGACAGACATGCCTCACTGCTTCAAGCCTCTGCTATTTATTTAGATCAATTCAGGCAGATTTTCTTCTTCCTCTTGTGGAAAAAATTTACTTCTCTCCCTTACCAAGGAAGTTGAGGCTCTGAGAAATACTCTGTGCCTTTGAGAAAACAGCAGCAGCAGCGATGAAGAGCTGGCCAGAGGACCCCCAGTCCAAACTCAGGCAGGTTTCACTTGTGTGACCAGCTCTTGGTGGAAGGGCTGGAACTCTGCTGACATTGCAGACTCCACGCACACTCTGCTGGAGTAACTGTCCTCAAGCAAATTCCCGGACAGGAATGCTGGTATTTGTTTAGACATGGTCCGACATGCAACTCTTTTTTTCCACCTATCTTTTCCTTCCAGGTTTAGAAGCCCTCCTGTGTGCCCATGGAAGCCAAGGACTGTCTTTCCATGTCTCATGCTCTGATGCACTTCCAGCTCACAGCCACCACCTCCTCCGAGTTCTTCCAAAGAGCAGTTCAGCTTTTGTGGGAGGATTAAGGATTGCACCCCAGTCCACGGGATCCTACAGCTGGCAGTAACGGGATGAACATTACTGTGAAGATTTTATCCCCTCTGGATCCCCATGGCGAGTTTGAAAGGCTCAGTGCAAGAGGCTTTTACTGCCACAGTGTAGTACACATATCAAACACAGATCTGCTTGGTCTCAAACGCAGGGGGTGCAGGTGGCACAAATCCCTGGCTGTCCCTGGCAGCCCTAGAAAAAGGAAATCCCTTCCTGCCCTGCTTCTAGAACAGGACTCAGTACGAGGTGAGGCCGTGGCATGTCCTGTGTTTGCTCTGCAGCTCCTGCAGGCACAGTCCTGCTGCCACTGGAGCTGTCACTCTGCCCTTCCCGCGAGGAAGCTCCTCTCTAAAATGCCACACAAATGGCAGGATAAGAGTCATAGTCGGGCATAGGAAATTTCAAGGTACTTGGCTAAATTCAGCTAACGAAGGTCACGCTTCTTTACCGAGTCATCTTATCAGCTCACTTTAAAAACAAGTTTATTTGACAACAGAAAAATAACTATTTACTGTAATAAAGCTTCTTTAGAGAAAGCTCACCTGGGTAAGAAAAGTGACACCATTATGCACTGTTAAAAAACAAATCGTCAAACTAGGAAACACAACATTCCAGGATGATTTGATTTTCCACTGCTTGATTCACTTTTTTCAGAGAGGCCTGGGGCAAGCCAAAGCAACTTACATTGAATGCCACACTCTGTCCCACTGCCCATCTACCAGATCTTGCCCTGACTGCCCAGAGATAACTGGTGGCACCAAGGAGAAGGCAGCTGCAGCCTGGCACTGCCTGCCCACACCTTCTGCTGTGGGCTTTGCCATCAGGCCAGGCTGTCTGAAAAATAACTGATTGCAATTTTATTTTGTTTGTGCTGCATCTTTCCCCAAGTCTGTGCTGTGACAAGGTAGGGAAGGCATGCAGCCAGCCATCAGGCATTCTCAGGGATATTCAGGACACAGCAAAAGGCACACACATCTCTAAAAACTTTATTTCAAAATCTTTTTATTCAACTGTTATTCAGCAATATACAATACAGTTTATAAACAAATGTCTTACCTTGTTTCCAATCTTCATTTAAAAATAAATATTATTGACAGTGAATATTAATTATGGTAAGATGTACCTTTTTAATGTCTCCAAAAGAAATAATTTAATTAAAAAAAGAAAAAGGAAATCCAAAAAACCTAAACACAATAATCTACTAAAAATATTTCCTTTCTTAGGAAGGGTTTGACCCAACATCTTTACATATTGTCATAAAGATAACTGCTCAACAGTTCGTGCAAAATGAAGAGCCAGAGGAAAGGTTTAGAAAAGAAAAAATATTACATTAAAATAGAGAAATCATAAATGCCATGCACAGAGCAGGGCTTTACACCATAGAGTCTGGAAACTAGATGCATTATTCTATGTGGTTTACTTTTCTGTGGCATCCCCAAAAATATGTTTTTCCCCCCATGTAGAATTTCTCATGCTTCTTTCAGTCTCTTTCTGTCCATCTTTAAAACGGTAGGGATTTCTTTGTCAGGGGTTTTGTTTGTTATTAAATAGGTTCCTTTCTGTTTGGCTGAGGAGGAGTGGAGGGAGCAGTCCGTCAGTGGTTTACTAATAAATGTACAAGCTTATGCAGTATTAACAGGGACATGTATAGGAGTGGGTCTGTAGCATAAATAGGTCCTGTACCTAGAAAAGAAAGAGACAAGGGAGAGAAGGAGATTTGATTTTTTTTTAATCTTTTCCAATATGGAAGATTAAATGCAGAAGAGAAATATAGGAAGATTCATTTTTATCACTTCAGTGCCAGGGGTCAGAAGCCTAATTTTAATAGTAAAACAGCATCCTCAAGCTATCCAACTCAAATAGCTTTTTCCTCCCCCTCCCAAATCTGACTCCACTTAGGTCATTTCATTATGTGTTACTAATGGTATGCCTAAACTTGGCTTCAGCCAAGTTACCAGCAATTGAGATTTCTATAAATACACCATAATCTGGTATATAGTTTCTTGAGAAATGACAGGTATCAACCACCCATTACTTTAAAGGGAAATGACAAATGCTGCGTCTGTACTTCTTGATTAACAGGACACGAACCCATTTCATTTGGAATGGGAACAGCAAGACCTTGACATCTTCTTTACCTTTTATAGGAAAGAGCAGAATTTTAAATTAAAGAAGTGCTCGGGAGCTATAGAAAAACAGAGGTCAGGTGTGGAACACATCTGTTCCCATCAGCCTGGCCCAAGGAGAGCGATGAGCTAACTCTGGGGCAGGACACCCTGAGGCAGCGAGGGGCAGCCACGCCTGTCCCTGCCTCACCCCCTGTACACCGAAATACTCGCTCAGGTTTTTTATTCTCCAGCGACGCGCGCTGGAAAGACACGGAAAGGTGTTTGCTGTGTGCCCCGTGGCGCGGCCGCTCTCCCCGGCACGGGAGGGCCGAGCCGTGGGGCCTCTTGGGGACGCTCAGCAGGACACACAGGCCTGAGTGTGGCTGTGCCACCTCCGCAATGGTCCCTGCTGTGCTGCCAGCGAAGGCAGAGGCTGAGCAGCCCCGGTCCCTGGGCAGGACACGGCTCCCTGGGCCACAGCAGGCCCTAGGGGACACCTTGCTGAGCCATGAGAGCACCAGCGTGCGCAGCTGTCGGCAGCGCGGGACGGCTGAGGGACGTGGGACAGCTCACACAGAAGTGCAGCGGGAATTTGCCCTGCAGCTGAAGGGCCAGGGGAGAGACCTCCCCTCTGCTGAACACCGACCTGCAGGAGTAACAATGCCCAAAACACTGACTGCAGAGACACTCTGCAAAGCATGGAAACCTTAAAAATAAATTTCCTGTGTTCAGATCTCCGGAAAAGTAACCTGGGCACTTCAGGCACCGTAATGTGAATACTTTAGTCTTGGTCTCTAGGCCATGTGAGTGTCTCCCAGCTGTGGCACGATCAAAGGAAATGCCTCAAACAGTGCCTGAGCCAGGCACTGCTCTTGGGCGGGCTGCCCCAGCTGCCTCGTAATCCAAATACACCTCACCAGCAGTGCTGGAGTGCGATTACCCTAAAATAGCACATAGCAATGTGCTGTGCAATTGAGGAACTCAAGAAATGTCCCCACAGTGCTATCTCACAGACGTCCAGACTGTGTGGTGATTGTTTAGTTATTAAGGTTTTAATTAAATCCCCGCATGCACAAACACGTGCTAAGGACTGCCTCCATAGCAACAGCAAGGTATTAAGACCAATGCAGGATTTTTGTTTTGAAAGCTGAAAAATCACTAACAAACACCATTTACTCCAGCAGCTAAAGGAGACAGTTGAACTCCTTGCAAGAAGTCCTCTCTTCAGGGACACGGCCCGGCTGCAAGAAGGCCAGCCCAGGACAGTCCCCATGTGCTGTCACTGTCCCCTGAGCCTGCGGATGGCAAGGGCAGCCTGGCACCTCTGGCAGCTGCACACAGCTCAGGGGTGCCAAATCTGAGCCAATTCCACACCTGCCCAGCCCTGCAGGGAAGAGCTGGCCTTGGATGTTCATTATGATCCTACCTGAGGGTGCTGAGAACACATTCTTTCCCTGCTAGGGCTCAACTTGTTCTTTCCATGAACAGGACTTGGGTCTGAGATGCTGCCAGTTACTGTGACAGCAAGATGTGCTTTTTGTGAGGGGGAATTCCCCTGGAAACGCTGAGAAACTCAACCTGGAGAAATGGGCTCTTGAAGCTCAAGTGCTCTCACAGCCATGGTGCTGAAGGGCTGCCAGGAACACCAGCTCAGGATGGTTCCTGCTTGCGAGGGAAAGCAGTGTTACTCACAACTCCTTGCAGCACCACTGTGCCTTGCTCTCCAACATCATTCCTATGTCGGTTTTACCTTTATGTGCTAGTTTTAGTTTAAATTTCAATGCAGAACTGTGGATTTGGAACAGTCCAAATGGAGTCTTTTCCTTCTGTAGAAATTGCTGTTGTTTTAAATCTGTATCTCCATCTTCTCTGACAGCAGAATGTGAATTCAGACTCTGCTAACAGAATCTCAGCAGTTACATGAAACGTATTTTTAAAAAATTATTTGAAAGCAATTATTCTTACTGACCACCACATAAAATCTTCCTTTTTCATACTGATTCGGTGATGTTCTGCTCTAAGACTTCAGGCAGTATTGGACACACAGAACTTCAGAATTCTCCTCCCTCTAAATATAAGCAGACCAGGAAAATAATTTCCAATATTTTCTCCCTGATTAATTAACCAGAACCATTGATTATAAACAAACTGAACTTAGTGTCCTCAATCCTGCTGTTACTGCAGTTGTGGAAGTCTTGACTTTTACTTAATAAATTGTTTTATCTGTAGATGTAAACAATCAAAATATGGGCTTAAGCATGAGGATCTGGACACACGATTGAGCCAGGTGTGAGAACAGAGGCTTCTTATCCAGACACCCCAAATCAGGAGTACACAGTTACTTGCAAACTGCAGACACTTGCGAGAAAACATTTCACTGATATTCTGAATATTCATTTGATGTTCTGTTATTGTAAGCTTGTTTATCACTATACAGACTTAGAATGTTGCTTTTAAAATATTTATATGCTCGTGGCCAAAAGGGAAAGCCTACCACCATGCAGAACAAGAACAAATTGTTCTCTTTGTGTATGGTGAATTGCTCTCTGGCATCACTCATCCTTCTTTGCGATTTATGACATAATAGTGTTTTACTGCAATTTTCTATATTTTTTTTTTTTTTTAATGCCAGAATTAATCACAGTTTGACTTAAAACAGTTCAATCGAAAACAAACATTAATTAACCAAGTGACTTGTGACAGCAAGAGCAAAAAGGGGATGATTCTTTTACAAGCTATATTTAACCAATGGTCAAAACCCACAGTTTCCAGCAGTCACCTATTTTTCTTACTAGAAAGAATCTGCAAAGTCCTTTGATGTCTCTTTCTGAGATGGTGGTAAAATGCAGTGGCCCATATAATAAAAAGCTGAAAGACATCAGTAGCCTATTTTCCTTGAAAGATGAGATAACACCTAAAATCTGCCTGCCTATTGATGATGGAGCTGGGGCCCTGGCTGGCAGTGTCACGAGACATTTCTCTCTACTGCCTTTTATGCGATGACCTGGTAGCCTTGGCCTATTTCCTTACAGAACAACGCCCAATTAAAGCCCTCAAACCTGGCATTTCATTAAGAGGTGAGGGATCAAACTGACCATATAGATTGATCTGTTCTCTCAGCCCAGAAACTTTAGACTGTGCTTGATACATATTCTTGCTCTGGTATCTATGGAAAAAACCTGAGTTTTACGTGGGCTGCTGGTCAAGGATCATTACAGCAATAACCTCCTAGATTAAACAGATTCTCACTTACTGACGTACATTTGGAGCACTTGCACTGAATTGAAGGGAATTCACCCAACTTCAGACATAAGAGCTTCTGAGAAGTTTTTAATTGAAATTACTGAAGTCACTATACACTTACTGAACCACGAAGATAATAAGCTACACCCCATTAGAACTATTCCACAGTTTGAGGAAAGCTCTTATAAACTGTCTACACCCTTAAGTACTTCCAGCACAATCCACACACTGCATTTTTGCCTTTTTTTTGTTTGTTTTGTACGCTATGTCTTAAAATTCCCACTCCTCCCCAAGAGCTAATTCTGCAGGAGGCTGTGCAGAAGTGCATGCAGAGCCTGTGCTGACTCTAGCAGGCCCTCCCAGCTCCACCCCAGAGCACTGCACAGAACAGGAGGTGCTGTTGGTCAAAGGAGAACAGAAAAAACCACTGAACTGTGCTGTCCCCATTGCTCCCGGCTTTTGGCGGGCTGTGGATCATCCTGCCCAGGCACAAGCAGGAACAGCTCCTCAGCTGCCTCTTGCCCTAGCTAATTTCAGCACTGGTGACTTCCCACATATTTATCAGCAACTGCACGGGATCTGCTCGCCACTGAACCTGCCTAGAAGGCATGATGACAAAATTAGTTTTCTGTCCACGACAGTTTTTATTTACCATTTGCTGAGTTTTGGAACAGCTTTCCATAACTCATCCCTAGAAAATGCCTCACAGAAGTCAGAGCACGTGTTTTAATTTCTACACAACCATGCAGGTAAAGCTTGTGATGCTGCTTTGTTCCTTCGTCCATGACTTCAAGGTTTGTAAGGTCAGCAGTAAATCTGCTCACACAGCCAGGTGTAATTATCAGTATTGCCCTCCACACCCTTCATGATAATGCCCACATTTCACTTTCCTTGTCCACACCAGAGCCTCAAACTCTCCAGGAAGCTGAAAGAAATTTTACTGGCCAGAAGACACTGACCAGAGTTTTGTGAAACTCTGGCATCATTTTAGGTCTTCTCAAATACACCCCAGTTTCACTGTTTCTCTGTCTTCTCTCTCAAGATATCCACTGCAATATCCAGGCCTATATTTAGACGTGAATTGCCAAAACCCCAAGTTACAAGAGTAATTGAAAGCCTCCCCTGTCCTAATTTTGGAAACTCAACAGCTTTTAATATTTCAAATAAGATTCCATCTGCATTTGGAGTATTTTGCAATCCTGAAATGTGTTTTATTTGCCCACACCTGTATCTATTTACGTGTTGAGTTAAACTCACCTGAAAACAATGAGGTGAGGCAGAATTTAAGGCTTGGTAACTCTGCAGAATCTGCATACAGGGCAGCAGAGTGCAACTTCCAGAATAGGTAGAACAATAAATATGTGTATTTGAGAAAAAGCCCATTCCTTGTAGCAGCCTGGTCCTTAATTTTGACTGTTCTTGATGTGACAACTCAAAAAGCTCACCTAGGACAGAAGATGGGTGTTTTACTGCTTTGGTGTTCTAGCGTGGGAGCAGGAAGGCTACAGATTAGAAAACAAATAAATTGGATAGCAGTGAGAGGTGGGTGTAGTCATGCAAGGAAATGATGCAGAAATAAAAGTTTGGTTCTGAGAAGAAGCTAAGAAAAGAAAAATATTTCTTCTGCAATATTGATTTTCTGAAGCACTGCAGTGCTGGAAGTGCCTGTGGGACAGGACAGACACTGACACTGGCTGAGGAGTTGGGGATGGGTTTCTTAAGGCACCTGCAACTATTGAGGTGGATTTTGATCTCAACAGAGCTCATTTTAACTGGGACTCATCAAGGCCACATTTTCCTTAAGATGTTAGTGCTGGCAATCCCTGCCAAACATGCTCATGGCACACAGACCAGCCAAGTGCTCTGTTCTCCTCTGCAGAGCTTCTTCCCTCTCCTGGATCACAGGACATCATTAGACATGAGGTAAGGATTAAATGCACCATTGACTGCCCCATTCCACAGCAGCTGCAGCTCTGCCAGGCACTTTTATATTACCCTCAGCTAGCACAAACACAGGAGCTGTTGAATTAGTGGATTTGATGAATACAGGGAAATGCACATCTGCTGTGGAGCAAGAAATACTTCTACCTTTACATGGAAACACTTCTGTTTGTCAGGTTCCCAGAGAAGTATGCAGCTTCATTGCCAACAGGCTGGCAAAAAACCATCTCCCACTAAAGTTACAAGAAATAGGGCTAACAAAATATGTTTTCCTTCAATATCCCCATTTCCCTTCTGTGGTGGCCAACAGTGAAGAGAACACCCAGCACTGCTACCAAAGCCTCCCTGTGAGCACCTCTGTGCTGAGGGCAGGCAGTGCCCGGCACAGCAGCAGCTGAGCTCAGGGAGCCAGGCCCCTGAGGAGCTGCTCTTGGGATCTCATCCACCCTGGAGAGAGCCAAACAAACCACTCCAAGTACCCGCTCGGGAGAAATGAAAGAGTGACTTCAAGATAACACCAGGAGTAATTTATAAGAAGCTCCAAAAGGAAACACCGCTGTGGATGGTGTCAATGGAGACTAGAAATGCATACTGAATGCTTAAAATGAGTGTTCCATTCTACACAGGTTATACAGTTTAAATACTTTCTATTGGTTTGCATTTAAATTAGCCAGTAACTTTCCTCCTTTAAGACCTGCAGTTGGTCTGTACTTTGTATTACCCTCACATGAACAGATTCCTGCTTTGGTATCCGTGAGATTATGTGTCCTCACCAAATATCTTATTAAGACACTCAAACCATGAAACGATGAATTTGTTTTTAATTTCCAGAATTTTCTGCAGTTCCATGATCTAAAACTGACTTTAAAAAAAACAAGAACCCTTAATTCATTCCTTGAATGAGAGATGTAAAATTCTTTGTAGTGAAATTTGGTGGAAAATTAATTCTAAACTAAAATACAGAGGAAAAAAAAAAAAAAAGCAACTGCATTAGTGGTAGTTCAGGTGGTAAATAAGCAGCCAGTCCTGCACTTCCTTCTTCTGTACTATTATGTGAGCAATTCCAGAGCACAGCCATACACAGAAGTACCAAAAGCACAACTCAAACTGCCCAGATCACGAGGCAATGAAAAACGGAACTGAACTTCGAAGCAGTTTTGGGGCATGTTCTTGGGTTTTTCATTGTAAGTAGGAGGACTAAAAAGTCATATTGCAGAAAAGCAGGCAATAGTCACACAATTCCATAGGCTGGAACTTTATGAAAAGATTGTTAATAAAAGACTGAACCACTGCTTTCATATTCTGTAATTGATACAAGCTGTAAATATTTGCAACCCAGAAATAAAGACAATGACCCTGTGGTTCTCACTTCACTGTTTTTAGAGTATTTTAGACTTGATCAGGATTAGGAGCAAGCTGCCAATGTAGCTGTAATTATAACTCCACTCTGAATTACTAAACTTAAGCAGATACAAGTGCAGATTAAGGATTTTTTGGAAAAATAACCCTATCCTGTCCATACTTAAAGAACAGAGCTAAGTGCATTAGCAGAATGCATGATGACACACGAAAAAAATGGCTGTACTGAGAAAAAGCAGAGCCCATGATTTCCATAAAGAAGGGATCACCTTTTTGCTATAAACAAACAGCAACATTTTGGGACTGACCCACAAATACACAGACCCTCCAAACATTTCCCACCACTGATATTTCCTAGATGTTAGTTAACTAAAGACTTTGCTACGCCCCAGCCGTAAGGGAGGCCAAGCTTTGCAGAACAAGGTACCGAGGGATTATTTAACAAAACTGTGGGATATTCCCAGATCCCTGCTCCAGGCAGCAGAGCAGACACTGTGGGCAGTGCTTGGGGCGCTCTGCTGTGGGAGCACAGCTCCCTCCTCCAGCCGCAGGCTCGCTCCGACCCAGGGCAGGGCACGGCTGCTGCTCTGCCAAACTGCTCTTCTTTCCAGCTAATAAAATTGCCTCCCAGCTGATAACAGCCTAGCAACATGAAGTGCTCAGTTGTTAGCCGCTGTTGTGACAAATAATACCGTTCTGCTGACAACCCCATTTTTTCCAATACAAACCTACTTGAACTGTTTATTATTGACATATGGGACTGCTCTACCATTATCTAATTTTTTAAAAAACACATAGTAAACAGCAATAGTGAGTGTGACAGCGTTCTTACTGCTTTAGCAAAGCTAAATCAAAATCCAAAGCAACCTCCTTTTACTGCCAGTCCTGTCAGGCTCTCTTAAGCAAAAAAGAAACACCTACACAGGACTACTGTAAGATTAATTTCCTGGCAGAGGCTACTTGGTGTTTGCTTTCCAACTACAGCCCACACCACTAAAAGCCTTCTCAAAGGCAGTACCAGGAAGGCTGGCTGGGCATTTCTTTGTGCCACAGCTGCTAAGTTTTGAACTGTTAGGGACCTAGATAAACCAACAAGACAGCTCAAGCATTAGTTTATACATCGGTAAAGCTGTGCCAGTATAGCAGAGGCGGGGAGTAATAATAACTGTCTGAGTGTAATAATTACTGTCTCTCATAAAAGATACAAAGTTAGCTGGTTCTGCAAACTAAGACTCCGTTTAACGAAGTATCTATTGAAATCATGTATAAAGACTGGCACAGTACATGTATTCCTGCCCCAAACGAGGTTTGCTCATGTAAAAACACGTGGGTGCACTGAGCTTTCCTTCATATAAATTTCTCATTTTCACTCACTAATGAATCAATCTTATATAGAAATCTAGACCAGTGTTAGGCTTCCACATTCATTAAAAAGACCTGGAATACCCTCTTCATTGTGTTTAGCAATATTTTAGAAGGTTTTTTCCATCTTTAACTTAAAGATATCAAAGAAATTCAAATAATATTCAGATTTCAAGGGCACTGAACAGGCTAGAGTAGAATAGGTTAGTACAGTTTTGTCTGTCCTCTGGGGAACAAGCAAGAACCGCTGAAAGGAGGTTACTCAAATAAATTGCATTTCCACAGTACAAAAACACCCAGGCACAGCTTCTTTCTGCCCCAGATAATGAGGTGACACAGTAGAGCAGTTAGTGCTTTTGTCCAGTTCGAGAATTAATCCATATTACACAGACACAAAAGAAGATATTTGACCTCACTTGTCCCCAAAGCAGTCTAATTTGCCTAGATATTAAAGTGCTAGTGATGTGTATTTAATGAGAATTCTTTTTGCATGTTTATTATCCAGTGACATTTAGGAGGTCAGCCTGATAATTCTGTTATGGCCTCTGTCTTGCTACTTTATTTAATGTAAAGGAAAATGTGATGTGACCCAGGTTGCATTTAACTACAAGTAACAACAGAATTGAGCTCATGCATGGTCTCATAAAAAGCACAGGGGAAGTGGAATAAACCCAGACATTACTGAGTGGGAAAAGCTGGGAGCCTGAGCTGAGCAGCCTCACATGCTTTCCTTTCTTGCTATTTCATGTAAAGTTCATCTGTCAAGCACAAACGAGCTCCTCGGGCCGTGTCCCAAGCTGGCAGAGTCGTTCACGCCGAGCCAGGAGAGCCCTGAACTCAAACCCTGACCCCGAGTTAGTCCAAACCCAACCGCAGCCCCTCCAAACGGAGTCCCCCACACAGCCCCAGCTCTGCCCGCTCAGAGAGCCACTGCGCTCCTTGCTCTGCTGTCTGGGGGCTGCCGAGACGGGCTCCTGCTCCCTGAGGCCAGCAGAGATGCGGGAGCGGCCGCGAGGCTCCTGCCCCAAGGCGGGCAGGCTGTGCGTGCCCCGCTCTGGGCACAGAGGCTGCGGGCTGGGACCTGCTGCTCTATCTCGGCCAGGGAGCCCAGGAGCAAAACTCCCTCTGCCCCAGACATCCCCTTGGAGCAGGGGAGGGACAGGCACGGAGTGAGGATTTATGTTCTTCCTTGAGGTGACCGCTTCATCTGGGCGGAACGCAGGAGCCTGTGCTCCTCCCAGAGCTTCTTGCTTCACATCTTTCTTTGTTTTATTTAAAGCTTTCACTTCTGAGGTTTGAGGCTAGAGATCAAACAAATAAAAGGGAATTTGGAAGCTGCAAATGTCTGATCTACATTCTGCTCAGAAGTTAAACTAAAAATTGCCCCCCAGCCAATACACAGGCACTCATTTTGGAGACCATTTGGTAGGATATAATACAGTCAATTTTCCTCCCAGGAGGTCAGGATGAAGATCCTTGTTTATTGCTTCAACATCAGATGACAAAGTCAGTCTCACGACTAAAGCACCGGACTTAAATTTCAAAGATGGGAAATTAAGTTTTCATATTTAATTTCACAGCCCTCACACGACTCAACAAAGTCAGTTATTGTTCTTGTGTCATTTATCTGTCTCAAACACTTGGACTGCAAACTTCCTGAGACAGAGATACCACGTGTTTCACTCAGTGATGCTCCTGCATCCCCCCTACTCCACCCAGTAAAAACCAGGAGCACTTCCCCACAGTAACAACTCCGCCCACTCTCACTTGCTCACCCCAATTTTTTTTTCCTGTAAGATTCCATTTGTGTACAAGCATTGAAACTAAAAGCTCAATATTATTTCATTTAGAACCACATGGACAACTGCTTCTCTGATAGTGTTAACAATGGTCTTGCCAGCAGATCTTTGTCTCCTCACAGCCCTGATCATATTTTCTAGGTTTCCACTTCAGTTCACCTTGCTGGCAGACAAGCAGTAACCTTCCTGACTCATGAGACCACAGCACCAAGTTTTTATATGGTTGTTTAAACGTCACAGATAAAATTCCGTTTAAGTAGCAAATATCTGTGGTGTGTTGGTCAATTTTTCAGTTATACTGGATCTACTGCCTTATGTACCATAATGCTGACACAAACTTGAGCCCAGTACCATTTCTGATGATGTCCAAACCAAAGGATTTTCTATTTATACCCCTTTTGTCAGATGAGACTCTCTGCTCTTTAGATAGTTTTAGTAACAGGCACATTTATCCTAATAAATTCATGTTTCAGTTCCCTTAGAAGAGGTAAAGAATCACACTTTTCCATGGTGCATGGCTAGGACAGCAGCTGAAGTCATCAAGAGCCCTGCAGGCACATCCCAGTGTAGCATTCAGTCTATAACCATGATTATTGAAATCCAGGTACATAGAGGCCCTCTCTTATGACACTGAAAGTACTGGGAAGATTTCTATTGCAAGGGAAAGAGGACTAGAGGCCAATTCATGCAGGACACTGTAGCTAGAACCTCGCCATCAGCTCTTAGGCACAGCTCTCCAGTGTCTTAAATGAGGATGGTTCTTAATTGCTGACAGCAAATCCATTGTTCGACCACATTTCTGCTTTTCTACAGAGGAAATATCCCTGTGTACAATGAAAAGACTTAGAAATGCTAAATACTTTAAATGTATTAGACTATTCAATTATTACACACCGATTTGGTGCAGGTACTTATTGGAGCTCCAAGCAGGATAATGAAGTGAACGTGTCATGCTGCTGTGCAGATAAAACTCATACAGCAACACAAGGTTAGGTCCTGCGGTCTTAAAACACCACGTGAACAAAGATTTAGTTGGATTTGTTGGCCCTACTCTGTGTGGAAAATCAGTTATGACACTGCCTTGAGGGGGTGGACTTGAGATGGGATTTCTGGATCCCAGAAGTAAATAAAAGGGAAAAGACATCCCAATTCCTATAAAGGAACTGCATTCTTTATGGGGAACAATAATTACTGTATCTAACGTAGCTCTAAAGAACGCCACTTGAACATACAAATGGGAAACTCAGAAGGTCTAAGATGTCATTTTCTTTTAGGGCATTTTAAAGGAATTTTAGTGCTTATCCAACCTGAGTGGCAGCACTGGAGACCCCAGTCTTCCCTTTCCCCACAAAAGCGTGTGGTATTCCTGCAAGCCCTCATCACACCGACTGCCATGTTAGTATTTTATCCAGGCCTCCAGGCAGCACTCATGTCTAGGGAAGACTTCCTGCCTCTACACCAAGCTGTCTCTGCTTCTGACCAAATCCCTGGCCCAGACAGTCTCTAAAATACCCAGGAGATGGGGACTGGGACAGCAGCAATCTGCTTCACAGAAGCAACCAAAGAAACATCTCGTGGTAACAAGACTCAGGTGGTTCTGGTCCCGAAGACACCCGAATCAGGAATTTTTGAGGGTCAAGTCCCTCAGCTGCTAATCTCCTAAGCTGTGCTGTGATGGATGTTCTATTGACTCGTAATTACAGGCAGCTCCAAACTACCATAGGTACAGAAATTACAACAAATCAGGGAGAAGCCTGTTATTCAGGGAGGTCTTGATTCAGGCAGAGTAAAAAGGCATTGTTTCTGCAAGAGGACAGATAAACACACGATTAATTACCTCCCTCTTATGAGGACTAAAGCAGGTGCTGCATTACACCTTAATAAGTCAGTACAGGAACAGTCTGAGTTGGCTTTCTCCAGCACTGGAGCTGCCACGGAGTGGCACTGTTCACAGACACCAGTGTGCCCAGCAGGGAGCTCACAGCACCAAATTTTGGTTTAGCCAGTTTTGTAGCCCTCAGCATCAGCCTCTGCCTGGAGATCCCCCCTAGATGTTTTTCTGTATTCTGCTTCCTTTTTCACTGATTTAAATAACTCCATTACCTCCACTGCTGGCCACAACGCTGCCAGCTCATTTTCAGAATTTAATGCAGCCTAGAAACGATGCAGAAGTGCCACATCCCAAACCACAGACATGTAAAAAATCGGGACAGACAGCAGTTTAGCTGATCTGGGCAGGAGGTCCTGCCCTAACAGGCATATGTGACATGCTGTCTTGGCGGCACACGCTCACATCCATCTGTTGACGTGGAACTGAGCCCACTGCACTTGCACTGTCCTGGTTTTAGTTCATATGCACCACATAAGCTCTGGGTTCAGCGGGCAGGGTGCACAGTGCTGCAAGTCCTAAACCCGACCTCTACTGTCAGCATGGAAAACACTGTGAGAATTCTCACAGTCTCCGAGAGGAGAGGAAAGATGAAAACAACCCTTAGCCCTGGGGTTCCAGGAGGAAAGCAGATCTTTCCAAACAAAAAAACAATAGCTATCATGAGCATTACAGTGTCTGGTTTAATTTCTCGGGGTCAGTGGATTCAGCAAAAGCAAAACAACTTCCTGAAATGCCCACAAGCACCTGTAGTTAGATCTCAGGAGTTGTCACCTTATCTTCCACTAGACCCATGAACAGCCAGCACACTCTTTGGAATGATAAGGAGTAAAATCTAACTTTCACATGTATTTCTACAGAAGAAAGAAACGAAATTACTCAGAAAACAGGAAAAGGTAGTAGCCAGATAAAAACACAGCACCTGTAAAGCACCAGCAGGTCACAGTGACCCATATAGGAATGATTTCCATTACTGCGAGCCAAAACCTGCAACTGTTTGCCCAGAAAGTGTGAAGAGGTATCAGGAAGAAGTGTGAACTTCCCTGCATGAAGATTATGAATCTGCGTCAGAAGAGACTCAGCAGAGAGGGGAGCTCAGGGCCTTCCCTGCACAGTCAGTGGCATCCAATTGTTTCCCTTCTTCCACAGAAAACTTGGCAGGGACATTAGTTCAACATTAGCTAAGTGACAGTGGCTGAGAGGGGAGCTGAAGCCCAGCCAGAGCAGCACCACACCTCTGAAGCTGGAAACACTTTTGCAATGCAGATTTAGGACTATGTTCTTCGTCCCAGACAGTCCTGTCATTGGATAAATAAAGGTTTATAACTGCCTTCTCTGGCAAGCCTCAATATGGTAATGTGGCATTAATAACTTAATACAGTGTTAACTGATAGACAATCAGTATTAGCATGACGCTTACATTTGGAAAACATTACAGAGCACTGTATCTCCCAATTCTTATCCTGCCATTAATTCAGATGTGGAGCTCATTACACAGCAATTGACATTTCCCTTCTGAATCTGCATCCTGCTCTGTACAGACCTCGCATCTGTCTGGGAGAAGCAGCCCTGTAAGCCACTCGCTGATCTAAATTCTCTGCGAATCTAAATTCTCTGCAGAACACCCCAAGGCGCTCCGCTCACCTGAGGCTGCAGCTGGTGTTTCAAACACTGCACCCGAAAAGCTGCAATGTTCTGAACCTGGGGCCTCCCACTGCACCTACTCGGAGCCACCTCCCCAGCTGCGGTCACTCCTGTCCGGGCTGGGCCGAGGCCCCAGTCCCGGCCTTTGGCACAACCCGAGCACGCTTTGCCAGCAGACTGGGCCGCGATGACTCCTTCCCAGCCCTCGGCGGAGGGGGCTCCCCTCCCGCCCTACCTGACCCGTGCTGCTGGCGGAGGATGGCGGCCTGCCCGGGCGGCGGCGATGCCGAGGATGCCGCGGCGGCGGCCGTCGAGGCGCTGGAGGCCGTGGCG
>VWZN01006847.1:327812-414003 GCA_013396955.1 Regulus satrapa
GCGGGATTCACCTGCCCTGCGCTGCCTGGGGGCTCCCGCAGCCCGAGAGCGAGGAGGCGACGCCGGGCGCCTCTCCGAGCCCCATCCCACGGAGCGCTCCGCGCCCGGAGCTCGCCGCGAGGTCCAGCNCAGCGATGAACCCGCGGCATCCCCGCCCGCGGCGGAGGGCTCGGCTGCTGGCGGGCTCCCGAACTCACGGCCTTTGTTACTTGGTAAAACGCATTAAAGAAAAGAAAAAACACAAAACAAACCAAGGAACAACAAACAACACCGGCCCGCTCCTATTGATTTGGAAGTACCATAGCAAGAAAACGTTTCCGTGGATCAGCTGTTTCTCAGGCAAACGTCCCAATGTAAAAAAAAAAAATATAAGCCTCAAAAGTCATCAGTAAAGTCATTACAGTGAGTATAAACCGCCAGCAGAATTTGATTTTTGCAGTAAGTAATGTGAGTGAGCTGTATTTCAATAAATTTGAGGTGCATTACTAAAATATTTGCCTCCCTCCTGACTATTTTGTTCAGCCACAACTTTAATCACTGTGATAGCCTGGGACATGTGTTTTAGAAACTGAAGAAAATTTCCTTTATATTTTTAATGGTTTCATTCTATACCATAAAAAAGATGCATGATGTGTTAGCTGGATACATGAGGATTTCTATGGAACAAATTATTTGGGACCATTCACTTTTTGAATAACTAAATCAGACCAGCTTTGATCTAGTTTCTAGCTCCCCTGTTGCCTCCCTGACCCATCAAAAAAATCTCTGGGGAAGGTTGAACCCTGCCAGCTGCTGGCTCCCTGCTAGAAAAACCCACCCTGGCAGGGTTTCCATCAGGAAGTTCCAGTAAAATTCACACAGTCCTGAAGAATACCCAAACTGCATCAAATCAATATTTCTTGCTGGAAATTTTTTCCTTCAGAGCGTTTTCAGCCATTCCTACTGATCTTACCATGACTTAAATCCTGTGACGGTCCTCTGGCAGGCCTATGACAATTTGCCTGGAGAGCAACTTGCCTTTCTCCAGACTGATCCTAAATCCTGTCCCAGGCAGGTGGACGTAGCCACCGCCAATCACAGAAAATTACTGTAATAACTAGTAAACACCATTTAATTAAATAGTCTAATAATTACTGACACTTTGCTTTTTCACCAAAAAGCTCCGTGTGCTTCATCCAGCATTATTTCTTTTTTCACATGGGGCCTCAGACCACCCATCACTGCGGGGGTTTTACTGTCCCCCACTTAGTGCTCCACCTGCCAGGACATGAGGAAGGCAGGGAGAGGCCATCAGGATGGACACACCTGAGGAAGTAAATCCAGCAGCACAAGTCTTGCAGTCAAATCCCAGGAACGGGTTAAGCTGGTCTTCTGCTAGAGAGGCAATTCCACGACTTTGTGCCCTCTGCACGAGGATTGATTGGAAAGCTCCTATTGGATCAACAGAATCAAAACAACAAATTTTTATATCAAATGACTAGTGACAAATCATGTTTTAAGCACTTTTACTCAAGTTTTTATTAAAATTGATGTCTAAACATTTCTTCTGAGATTGCAACATTGTGAAAATTTATAACAGCTGGGAAAGTGAAAATACCCAGTTTATGTTAAGTGAGTTTTGTTTCTTAGAGATAAAAAATACGTAATAAAAATGAAAAGGAAAGGCAAATGCATTTAAACTTAGTTCTATTTTAATAAATTTAAGGTTGTTATTGTAGTAGTAGTGTTGGTTAACACAATTCTATCCTGAATGGTTCTCTCAATATATAACACTAAACCTTCAGTTCTGCTGTATTTACTCCCCTCCAAGTTTGATTTTATGTGTAGCAGCTGACACTGAAGTGCTGATATCTTTGTGTTCGATTAAGGTAAGGAATAGAAACACAAGAGCGTGTTTTTCACAGCCTTAAGTTAGAGTAATTCAAGACTGTTTTTATGTTCTGCTCTTCTACTAAAACTATAATGAGGGACTATGGTGCTCTACAGTCACTAGCAAGTACTCTGTGCAAATCATCTCGCTCTTAGGATCATAACAACATTTGAAGTCATTTATTGATTCAATCCTGCTAGCGAAAGGGAAAAGGGGCTTCCACAGCAAAAGCAGAAGTCCTGCCTGCCTGCACTCTTACCCCAAGCAGGTGATGAATGGCAGGAATGTCATAGGGAGAGGCTCACTTTGCAGTTGCTGATTCTGCAGCATCATCCAGCAATTCTCAGAAATCAGGGAAAATATTCAGGTGCTTAAAGTAAAGGCTGTGTTTAGCTGATGATCTTACTTTCTGCTGCAGCTGTCTGTATGGCAGATAGGCAACAATATTTTACACTTGGGCAAACTAAAGTTGGTTGTTTTGTGGAGAAATCCTATGGCATTTCTATAGAATTCCACTTCCAAATCAGATTTTAGTAGAACATCCCTCTAATATAGGATAAACCAAAACACATTTGTTCTGCAACAGGCCTCTCCATCACTTTGTACGAGTGGCCTCATTCCTAGGCCATCCTCGAGGGGGTGGTGGCAGGGAAAGCTCTGAAGTCCCCCTCCTGATTCCTGAGCACCTTTCCAGGTAATTCAGGAGGAGCCTGAAGGGACCATGGGATGAAACCAGCAGAATCCCTCATCTGTGCGTGGCATTCTCATAGTCCCCATGACCCCAAATCCCCCGGTATGAAATGCAGGAGCCCCGCTGACCCCAGGAGGGGACGGATGGGAGCGGGGGCAGAGTGCCTGGTGCTTCAGGAGCTTTAGACACTGCCACTCACAGGGCTGGCAGGGGCAGACCTCTTCTGATGTTGCTGGACTGTGTTTTACAGGAACTCATTAAATCCCCTAAGTGGTTTCAGCGCTGTGTAGCTGATTACTTTTAAGAACGTCAGTAGGTTCTCCCTGTAATATTTTTTAAATGACTAGCAGCTCCTCTATTTGAATGACCAAAATACTTTCTAATGGCTGCTTGAGGAGCCTTCACTCCTGTTTGGAGTTAATCCACTCAGAAATTAGGGCAGTGCAGATTACCTTTGGAAAGGAAAAAGCTGCAAAACCATCCAAATTTACACACACAAAGCATGTGGGATGAGACATACTTTGAGCGGGTGTAAAAGCACTGTAACATACTTGATGTGACATGGTATTCCTACCATATTTAAATAATATTCATCTCTCCCCTAAATCCTCTGGCAGAAATAAGTCCTGTTTAACACTCTATTCTTAGATTTTGTTTTTTTGTTTTTTTTTTTTTTGGTCAGGCTTTTTTTCCTTCTCATTTTTCTCATTAGACTGACATGTTTTTATAGTCACTGGGGCCAATTTTGCTTCTAGTCACAGAAAGTAAATGCTTTAGCACGTGACCCCTGAGGGCTGGAGGGCTGGAGCAGACAGCTCTGTTACTCACAGCTCACACAAGGGGTTCCAGCACACTCTGGGGCTCGGGGTGCCTCCCTGGAACTGAGCATGCTGATGGCAGGCTGAGGGGCTTCTGCAAACTGCATTTTCTCTAGAAAATAGGTGAGGGGCTGAAGAGAATACTGGATGTAAAGACAGCCAAAAAAGCAGAAGTAGAGAGATGCTAAAATGTTCATATCTCTGCTTCCAGCACAGTGACCTTCACTGTGGAGCTTCTATCTCAGAGCAGCTCATAAAAACAGGCTGGCAACTGCCACCCTGGTTGCCCTTAAAATGTCACTGATTTAACATCGAATCAAGAGATACAATTGCCTTGTTTCTCCTCCCCACCCCCCAAATTTCAGTCCTGATCAGGCCCAAAACAAGCCATGTTTTAGGCCAAATCAAATATAAACAACATATTTGTGTTCCTGGAAGGAATTTGTAAAAGGTCATAAAAACTGCAAGTTCAAAGGGCTGGATTATTTTCAATATATACTGTGAATTTCCTATATCTCCAAGCAGGGACTGCACTGCCTTGAAGTTATTCCAGGATCCAGGTGATAGTCAGAAGTCTAAGACAGCGTCTGAGAAAGAACTGATTGGTGTCATATGAGGAAATTCAGGGTTTAAACTAACAGACTGTGCTGCCTCTGGTTTATTTATCCTTACCCTATATGAGTGACATTTCCACCACAAAAACTCCATTTAACTTTCCATTAAACTGATTAAGGTAGAAAGCATGTTTCTGCATTTTGGCCAGGCACAGTTCGCACTTTATGCAGCAAATGCATTTTTAATTAGCTTTAGTTTCCACTTTTGCTTCCTTATCTGACATTCTTTGTTAAATGATCTAACAGGATGAGACACTCGTGCAGAAACATATGGGAAAAGAAGACAACATATTCATAATAATGCAACAAATCCTCACATTCTAGTGTACCATGCTTACAACAAAATCAAAGACAGTCAGAAAGCCAGATTATTCCACGCTGTAACATGGATCTGAAACTTACAGCATATAGCCTGTTTTAATAAAAGACATGATGCTGGCTGCCTAACAGACAGGAGTATAAGATGGCATGAGAAGAAAACATGTAGAAATTGTCATCTTGTCAGGTCCATCAACACGTGGGGTTGGCATTTGGCAGCTCAACCTGCAGCAGATGGGAGCTGCTGCTCCTCCACTGCTCAGTGCAACCCCTGCATACGAAAGGGATTGAGCAAATTTATTGGGAAGAGCTTGAATGAGGTGGATCACCCAGAGGCAGAGAGTGGAGTAAAAGCCAACTCAGCTCAGTCTTGGGAATTAGGAAAAATACTCTGCTTTGCAGAAGTGTGCTAAATACAGGGTAGCAGCCGAAATTCCACGTTACCGTGAGAGGCTCTGACTCCAAGATGTCCCAGCAGTGCCCAAAAAAATGGAGGTGAATTTTTTTGACTCTGAAATGGCTCTACCTACACACTGTGGTTACTTCATGGGAATAAAATGTTTAATTTACACCAAGATCTTTAAAAATTATATTAGATCATCATGTCTAAGTCCAAGAGAGAACACCAGTGAGTTTGGCAGCACCTTGTATTCCCTACTGTGCTCATAGACATTCATAACATCTCCCACATAGAAAACCAACATATATTTGATCTCAAAGAACTCCCAGCACTTCATAAAGAAAGAAATCCAAGTAAGAAACCAACAGATCAGACACGATCTGCAGCAAACTCTTAAACACTTAGGCTTCTCAGTTCTGCAAGTGTTTCTGTGACCTGCAATATAAATGTCTCAACAACCTCCAAATGTAAAGGGGGAGGAGATGTACCTGCTGTGCAATATTATAAAGAAGAATATATGTTTTCCCCTGTGTAAAAGCAGGGAGTTTGCTCTACTTTTTAAAAAAGCTAGGATTGTTTCTTTCCTATACATTATTTGCATTGCCAGGATCAGATCATGCTGGGCTCTCTTTACTAGTACAAAGCTAGAAAATCTAAGGGATTAGAAATCCGAGTCACATCTGTCCAGTTCTTTGAAAGAGATTCAATGAACGACTGGAGAATTAGTATAATTACTGCTACAGCACAGATACTAAGCAAATAAAGCCTGATTAAGTAGAGGTGAGGAAGTGAGTTTTATTTGCTAAGGATACATGATTTATTTTCCTTTCCTTTTTTTTTTAATTTTAATAATGAATACTTGATAAACAATTGGAATTATCACAGTTGCCATGAGAAAGTCATCTCTTGCATCCCTCTGGTCAAGCTGAAGCTAAAGCTGGTAGAAAAGCTTTCAGTTTAAACGTGGTTGAATTAGGTTTCCTGATGTGGCTGCCAGGTAGCTCGGAAATGAACTGCTGTGGGTGAGAGGAATCCTGCAGAAGGCAGAGAGCAAGCTGAGTCAGCAGCACTTGCAGCATCCTCTGCAGCCTCTGAAGGTCTCAGATTCCTGGCCTCACCCAGGTGCAATCTTCCTGTGCTCACCTGTGGGCCTTTCACCAGCACCAATTGTTTTAAAATCTGTTTATCCCACAGTATATTTTATTTCATGTAGATCTATATTTATATAGAGGAACATAGTGTCTCTATATAGATACGTGGGATTCACAGTTGTGCTTTAAATTATATATAAGATTTTAAATGCCTTTATTAACGGCACTTAGGCTCTAAGAACATAAGGGAATACTCCAAGTGGATGTGGGTTACTGCAGCTGGCAGTTTGGGGTTAAAGTCCACAGCATGCCAAGGTACCATGTCTTTGAATCATGGGCGAGCGAGGCAGCAGGAGAAAAGGTGTTGACAGTGTGAATCTGGTGAGTTGGTAAAGCCAAAATCATGACCTTTGTTAAATCAGTGTAATCAGGAAATGTACAGAAATCCCATCTTCCCAATTAATCCTGGAGCACAGGAGATCAGAGGTGCAAGGCAAAGTTCACGTAAAACAAGAATCTTATAGTACACATGAAGCACATACAATATGGGAAATCATGCACAGAAAGGCTTCTAGGTATTCAGCTAATTTTCCTTTACAGATACATTCATAGTTTTTAAGGAACTGTCTGCAGCTGCTCTCTGCCTAAACCACAAAAGCCTATCCACTTAATAAAAGAATGCAACACAACCCATTGAAGCCAACAGCCTCAAAAAAGCATCCATTAATTTTGGATGCTTCTGGTTTCAGATGTCTCTCTTAATGAGCTTGAATGTAAACACGCTCTTAACAATTCTGCCAAAACTGAGCTAATAAGTCGATGTCTTCGTTTATCAAGTGAAACACCTGACCTCATGCTGTATGGATTAATCACATGACTTCATCATTTATATTACTTTTCTTTATATGAAAAAGAAAGAAAATTTGGCCCCGGTACCCTATTCTGTTCTCATTCCTCTCAGCAGCTGTGGCTCTGGGAGAAAGGCTGGCTGAAGCAGCCTGACTGAGAGGGGCTCCCTGCACACCCCTCCCATGACAACATGCATTTGTGGAAAGGAGAAGGGAACGTGACAGGGCCTCTGAGTGCTTTTCAGTTTGCAGAGAACTCTTCCACTGGCAATGTGCCTCTTCAGCGTGCTGCTGAACCCACCCGAGCCAGTTTCAGAAGGAGTGTGGGAGAGCATGGCTCCCAAACGAGAGCTGCAGTGACCCTCTGGCCCACGCAGGGTCAATCTCTCCCCGGTGTGCCCTCGGTGCTCGCTGCAGTTACAAAGCTGCACGGCTGATGGTGACACTGGGGCTGCACTGGGGGGTGACACTGGGGAAGCTCGGGATGGCCTGATGTGTCAGTATTTTATGGCAGGGTGAAGAAAAATCCGTCCAGAAAACTGAACTGCTTCTCCCCTGAGATGAGAGGAACAGTCAGTGGGGGTGTGTCAGGGAGATGCTGGCACTCACTTGGGAGAGGTGGGTTCAGAGCTCCAGCCACTGACCTGCGAAACTGAAGGGCAAGGGATGCCTCTCCACTTCTGGCTGGCAAGGTTGGAACCCACTCCTGGCCAGGATGAATCTTCTCCTGGGTAATTTTCCTGCGGCCCTTGGCCCTAAAGGAATTCTTTCCAAAGAAGAAAGAGTTGCATAGATCCAAAGAATCAACAACACCCAGGAAGAGGAGCCTTTCCCCGTTCTCCAAAGGGTTTGTGGCACTAGAAGATTTGGGGAGATACTACCATGAGCAAAGGAAAGAAGATAAAAATTAAAAGGCAGATTGCTCTTAATTCCACATGTGCAGACTCTGATGTTTTTTCTCAGTGTTCTTGGGCAAAATGAGATTAAAAAAAAATATTTCTTACCTCCCTTATCCCAAGATCTGAACTGGTTAACTTCTGACAGTCATCCTTTTGTACAGATTCTGGTAAGAAACACCAAAACCCAACCTCAGCAGGCTCATTTGGTAGGTGTGGATTAGAAGCTGTGCATTACAGAATGGTAATAATAATTTTCATCAGACAGGAATTTGTTAGGTGCAAAAAGGGTGGGCAGAAAACACTGGCTGTAGACAAAGCCCAATACTCAGAAGAGGTATTTAATATATGGGAAGATAAAGGTTTCATGAGTAGGGAGGTATTTGAAACAAACAGTTACAACTTTATAAAAAATCTAGAATTCAGATGTTTACTTACAGATGCTTAAATATTAAGGCTTTCACTTCACTAATCTGAGATTAATCCACCATGTAAAAATAGACATTTGTTTAAACAAATGGACCACACTGCTAGTTAGGGATTTCCATTGTTCAGAAGGTCTGCCTTATTTTAATCTTTTTTTAGGAGATAATCCTCATAATCCTATATAAAGTTGACCACAACACGTGTTCTCTCCTAGAGCTCTTTGCATTCAGCTGCGATCCTGCCACCACTCACTAGTTTTGGCTGCTGAGGAGTTCAGGTTTTCTGGAGGAAACTGGGAAGAAGTGACGAAGATGTTAACTGTGGCGATAACCAGAATGGATTCAGCCACAATACTGTTACCAGATGAATACTGTGAGGACAAATCTAAGCACTGACTGAGTTTTCTATCCCAGCAAAACCAGTGGGGTTTTTTGAGCTGGGTGTGCATTTGCAGTCTGTTCCACTGCTCCAAACTCAAACCACGGCGTGTGGCAGCTCAGTCTGTTTCCCAGCATTATTGCTGTGTCTATGAAAGCTCGACGTGTGGCATTTCCCTCTTGTCTATTTTCCATCTTCCTCAGCCTCTCTGAGCCGTGCTCCACACCTCAGGAGGAGCCTGCTGGCCAGATGGTCGCGCTGTCAAGTGGGGAGAGATGTCAGAAGCGCTTTGAGCCCCCGGGCTCTGAGGCTGCCCCTCGCAGGGACACGGCACGGCGACAAAGAGCACCCCTCTGGGGACAGTCCCTGTGCTGGAGAGGGGCTGCTCTGCCTGAGCTGCCTGGCAGTGCCCATGAGAGCAGCTCCTGAAAGCCAAAATCTCACCAAAATCTCTTTTAAAGCCAAAACCCCCATGAAAATGATTTCTGTGTTTTCTTGGCTACACGTGGCTTCTGCTATAAACACTATCCCCAGTGTTTCACAGAAAGCTTAGAATGGGAAACTTCTAGCTGGATTTCAAATCATAACCTCACGTGCTTCATCTTATCCTGAATACCAGGGTTACAGCATCTGCTTCATAGAGGATTCTCTTTATCTTATGGGTGATGATTCCTCACTGCTGCTTATGATTTTCTACAAAACCTTTCCTTTTCAGGACAGTTGTCTTGTAAAGTCCAGCTTCATGGCCTTGTTTTGTGGATTAGAAAAGCCAAATCAAATAGGCAGGACTGGTTGGCTGCTAAGACTATGGTGAAGTTCATGGCAGTGAATCCCATGGTTATTGAAAATTCTGATAAAATAAAGCAATATTTTTTGCATTAGAAAGCTCTTCTGTTGTCTGTATGTTCTCTGTCCATGTGATCAAGCAAAAGCAGATCTGTGGAAAGCAGAGGCCTGAAATTGGTGATGGCAATTAAGGCTAAAAGGACACAGGCAGTGAGGCCAGGGTGGCCTCCCCAGCACAGCTGTCATTAAGCCTCCAAAATATCTCACCTTTCAAGGGTTAATTAATAAGCAGAGATGGCTAGAAAAGCAGGTAGACTTCTCCTCTGATGTGACTACTGTAACAATTTACGTTTTTAAGCCACTGTCATGTGTACTTAGTTTTTCTTCCTAGATCCTTTTTGTTGTTCTGGCTATACTTGGATCAGCCTGTATATCCAGCCACAGCTGCTGGCAGTTATGGCAGTTATTTTTGACTTCTCCCTGAGAAATAGCTGATAGCTTTCCAGACTCTTTTGCTAATGGTAGAGTTTAAGCTAAGACTAAAATGTTCATCTGATTGCATTTGAACTTGGGGCTTACTCAGGTAGAAAAAACAAGTTGCACTTTTGACAGAGATCTGCTTCCAAAAATATTGAGCAAGTGCTTGGGCTACAACTTTCTGTGCTATTGAGTTGTATTGCACAGAGATTTTGACACAATATTCCACATACACTGAAAACCACCTTTGTAGTTCATGAAATGTAAGTACCATAGCATGAATTTCTATAGATATGTGATTAGAAACTGTAGCCTGTGGAAAAGGTCTTATTTATAAAGTTAAATTTGTTGAAAAACCTAATGATTCACTTTTTAGTCTACAAATATACTAGCCTATAATTAAAAAAAATTCTCCAGAGTTATTGATAGGCTTTAGTATAACCTGATAATATATGAGGGCATTTTACATAAGTGAATGTTTTGGATATGGTGAATCCACTGTTAATTGCAGAAATGTCTGCTTAAAAATCTAGGATAACACCTGTCCTAAAACTTTCCTTTATCTAGCTCTCTGCCTACATTCTGTGCAGCTGTACTTTGCCTTTGCACTCCAAATAAACAGGACTATACTGCAGTACAAGTTAATGAATAAATGACAATTTACTAAAACTGTCCTACCAAATTATTCAATCTCTTCATCATGAGTCAGAAATTCTACTTATGTTCCTTCATCGTCTGCATTTGCTCATGTGTGCTCCCTCCAAGCATGCTTTTTAGTTATCACTGTTATTAACACACTTTAATGGTTGGTTAGATTTGTCAGATTTTTGCAAATTCAATGAAATGCCAAACAGAGAAATCACATGAAACACTGTTGTTTCTACTGAAGAATTATTTTTTTTCCACATTTGATTTGTGCTGGTGTTTAAGAGACAGAGGAAAGGAAGGTGTTCCTGATACCCCACGCTCATGCTGCCAGACTGAACACCAAGAATCTTTTCTGTCTTGGACTCAGCAATGGTTTTGGTTTTATCCCTGTCTTTTGACTGGAGGTTTTGTGGGGTGAGTTTAACAATCTCTGTGAAGAGACTGTACCTTATCTCCAGGACACAGAGCCACACAAACCTTTGGTTTAGTTAACAGTAGTGGTGGGGATCCATTCTTTGATTAGGACCTTGTGGAAATACCAGCTTGGAGTGGCATGGAGGGTCTGTTACTTTCCCCCAGTTGCTCATTGTCATTGACCACCTCTCATGGCTGATTATCTGGATTTCTCTGGCAGGTTCATGATGGGCACTGTAGCATTTGTGTTTGAAAAACTTGCCTTGCTTGTGCCCATAATTATTTCTAGAACTTCGGTTGATGCTTTCCTCCTCAGCCCAAAAAGTAAATTTTTCTTCCATTCCTCTAACAAACCCTGATTAAATTTTATAAAAATGTTATTACTGACGTTTGTTCTGATTGGGAAGTGCTGGAATGGCCTGCTCATGGGATTGAACGGCTCCTTTCCCCAACCATCTTTGCAGGAAATGGCTTTCAGGGCTCCAGATTTTGGCTAACTCTCACTAGGGGCTTCTCCCAGCTTAGGATGAGCCAGGAGCTCCCCCAGATGCAGGTGTGGAGCTGTAGCCCCTGCCTGCAGCAGTGAGGGCCAACACACCCAGTGTACCTGAGCAGGTGGGACACAGCAGGTGGGGGAAGAGAGATTTAGGTAATTTCTTCCAAGATGTTATACTAAAATTGTGCATTTTTAAGCAGTGGTTTGGATTGTTTGGAATCACCCACAGCAGACAGCTAACAATCTCCATCCTCTGAGAACAGAAAGGGAAAAGCCCCTGTGATGGAGAAGGAGACTTCAAAGTCTTTGTTTCAGCTCCTTCATCTTACGCTCCTTTTCACATAACAGTATCTAATCACAGCATATATGAATCAATTCTGCCCCGGGGCCGTCGTTTCCTCTGTTCCTTGACCCCCTGCAGCTGAGAGCTTTGCACCTTTCCTGGGCATGGAGGCTGCTGGCTGGTGCTGCCTCCGCTTTCCCATGGTCATCACCTGAGTGCATTTTTATACCTTTCTGAAAGGCACAAAAATGCGCTGTCCAATTTGACAAAACTTCCAACTAATTACAAAGTTCTTTTTGCAATTTCCTGTGTGATATCCTTTTGAAAGTTGCCCTGTTTTCTTCCTCTTTGAATGCGTATTCAGAGCAGGCAGATTTGTAGGCACACAATAAGAAGTTGATTTTGAAAAGAGGTAAATAAATTGCACTGGCTGGAAAAGGGTTTCTTGCTGCCCTTTTATTATGATGTGCACAGAACTTGCTACAAATTCTTTACTTTGCATTTCTATCACAAAGATAAATGAAATTGTCAATCCTGTTCACATTTCCTTTTGATGGCTATATAAAAGTAATAGCCAGGGTGCCAAAAAAAGCTTTCATTAATTCTTCTATTTATTAAGGTGAAAGGAGGACTATTTTGCAAACAAAGAAGAATAAACAAGTGGTGGTGAATGTCTGCTGTTTTTCTAGAGAATATACCTTCCTTATTCCTAACTTTAGAATGACTTTAAACAGTTTTAAAATAGATAAAAAACTTCTTGATTTCAGATTTCCGTAGCTTTATCTCAGTATTCAGCACTGCAACACCACACAGGATTAGTGAAATGTTGTATGGTAATGTTGAAATTTAATCCAGGGAGTAAGACCACACTTTAAAAAGAAAAAAGAGAAATTCTGTACTTCCACAGAGATATCTGACATGAAGGAAAAAATCAAACAAAAAACCAAACAAAAAACCACCTCACTCTGGTTTTTTTATATGTGATAGATACAGACATCAACGTCATTTCTTCAAAACCATCTTGTGAAGAGAAGCCTTCATAAATCACATTTATTTGGACTAGTCTGGAGCAGAAGAAGCCTCTGACACAGAGGCTGCCGAGCTCCTGTCCCTTGGCAGCACACCAGGGGAGAGCCCAGGGGACAGCAGGGCTGCTCCAGGTGGCACAGAGCGCCAGCCCTGTCCCCAAACGCTGCCAAACTCTGCTCCCCTGCGAGGGCTGGGCACCCGAGGGGACACTGGGCAGGGTGCAGAGCCCCGCGGGGAGGCAGAGAAAGGGAAAAGCATCAGGGGCAAGGTCATGGGCAAGAGAGGTGGGCACTGCCCGGGCATGGGCACCCTCTGAGGTGGGCATCAGGGGAAGGAGAGCTGGAGCCCTCGACAGGCAAGTGGAGAACCAGATGATGGTTTCTCTGCAGGTGGGGGAAAATCTGCCAGCACAGAAGGTCAATTCTTACTGTCTCAGCAACTTATGTGGACTTTGGCCCTTTACTTTTTTCACAGCATTTTTGTGTGTGTGTGTGTTTTGGTCATTATTATTATTAGTAGTATTATTATATTTTAATTTTTAAATTTTATTTTATTTTTACCCCTATAGTTTTGTCATTACTGGCAGAGGAATGGGATTTATTAGATTTTGAGAAAGCAGCAAGCCCCAAGACACAAATAAATCTTCAAAGACTGATAATTCAGATGGGGAGAGTTGAAAACCACCCCCAAGTTTAGCAGTATCATTGTAGCTTCCTGGGTGCCTGGAAAGTATTTGAACAGAGAGTCTGTAAATGTCCAGGTGAGGAAGAAATCTCTTCCTCTGAGGGACGAGGTGAGGGCAATACCTCCCTGAACTCCATGAAACAGGATCAAGTCTAAATTACCACACCAAAGTTGTCTTTGTCCTTCCTATGAGCTGCAAAAGGTCTCAGGACAATTAGTCCTGTCTTTTTTATTGTTTCAGCGTGGAGTTTAAAAGCCCTGACCTTTTATCACATCTATTTAGCTCTATATCCATGGCTCAGGACAACATTAAAAATGAGATGGATATTCTGTGTTTGGCAGAGAAACGCGGCTCTAATTCATTTTCTGGCTACAACAGTCCAAGTGTGTTTGGTTTTTCCTTCCTGCATTCACATCTAAATCTGCCTCCTCCCTTCCACTGCTCCTTATACACATCAGCACCCAGATGTGTTTATGTGTCAGCGTAGATCTTCAGAGTCATTTCTTACTACAGCTCTTATTAGTATACAACATATCAGACGTTCTGCAAAGGTTTTCAGCATATAAAACTCTTTTGCTGGTTCAGCTGTGGTTCAGCCTGCTCTGAACGGGGCCATAAAGCATTCACTGCCAGCCACTCCGAGGCCACAAAGCGTGATATTGACTCTGCTCCTGGCGCAGCTGCGGGTGATGTTAGTCACAGCCAAAGCCCCAAGCCATCTTTCTACTCCACTTTGAAGGAATCACTCTCTTTATCAGTGAAGGAAACAAGCAGCTTGTCTGCTACAACATTCAGAAACCTCCCCTTCCATCTCCTTCCCTCCCTTAGCTACAATATGAACATCGGATATGGGAGAAAAATAACACCGTGTTTCCCCTTGCAATTAATTTTACAATAGTTCAACTTTAACACCTTTGGACGTGGGTAAAAATGGGAAGAAAAATTAAAGCTTAGATGCACAAAGCCACAAAAACAGTAGTAAACATCCAGCAAAAAAATGTTTCATTATCATCTGCAAGCAAAGGATTTAGCTGCTGAGAGATGTTTTAAAAGCAATTATTTTAAAGCCTACATAAACACTATTTCTGATTCCACGGGAATATCATATCCAGTTCCAAAGGATTCAGGAAAACCAGGCATAAAAGCTTGAGATCTTACTTGAAAACAAGAGGTATCTTGTTTTCAAAGTGCAGCCAGCCTTCCCTAAGGAAGCTGCAATTTAAATATCAAGTTTTAGAGAGAGCAGAAAGACAAAAACGCAAACCCAACCCACACCTTGTATCAAACCCAGCTGTTTTTTAAGATTAGCCCTGGGTTTTTATCACAGCGTGTTTGACAGACACGGTGCCACCCAGTGCCACCCACCTGCCACGCTGGGGCCTTTGGCAGCCCCCTGTGCAAGTGCTCTGCTGGGTGAGACAGAAAATGGGCTACGTCAGATCAGCCTCTGATTTCTCCCAGGCAGAGAAATCCCTCTGTTTGTTTGCACAGCCCAGATTAAAAGAAGCTTTCACTCTGGTGAAAATGTCAGTATGCAAGACCTTAGTCCCTAGAGCTTTCCCAGCTAGATTGCTTTTTCTCCCCACACCTTCACCCCTGCTTTTAAATTTTTTTTTTCCTTTTCATCTTTGGATTTTTTTTTTCCCCATGATATAAATATTATGGGCTAGGTTCTGGTCTCCTGAAGTAATAATATTGGAGCAGCCAAGGTGTCCGTGTTTAAGAGCACAGGGCTCTCACCAGCTGCTTGGCTGAATGTTCTTTACTATGCAAAGCTCTGCAATATTTCCAGTAGTGCCTTATAATGTCAGCCTTTGGAGTATGATAAGGTATCTCTGTGGTTTCATATTGCATCAAGTGGAAATCCAGCATACAAATGACTTGCTCGGGAATATTCTACACAAAATTATTGAAATTTTTAAGCTGTTTCTGCTTTTACTGAGGGAGTGAAATAGATTATATGGTATTGAGGCATTTTTTGAAAGTTTTTACTTTTTGAAAAGATCATTTAAGTGAGGAGTGTTATATTTATGGACTACCATATATTTGTGCTCCTCTTCATTCCCCTCCATCACCCAAAAGAAGGGGCAGTACGTCAGGATAGTCAGCAAAAATCAGGTCTGTTAGGTAATAATGCTATTTCCAGACCGTGCAACTACCATCCCATGTGAGATTTTACTGGAATATCACTCTCTTGCCTGCAGAATGGTTCTGTACCTGATGTTCAATCATTATGTTCATTAGTGGGGAAAAATCCTTCAGGAGTATCATTCTTTCTAAAAAGCCATATGCAATTGTGTGGCTAAAAAGCAGAAATGTCTTTAATTATATCAACCATGCTTGCAAATTAAAGGCATAATAACCCATCTGTGTCTGTGTAAATCGGGCATTAGGCCTGAAGTCAGGATTCATTTGTGTACATCCATTTAAAAAACAAAGGAGTAAAACACATGCACAAGCATAATGTTTAGAGTTTGTGATGGATTGGAATGGTATCAAAGGGTGTCAGAACAGTAAATTAGTGATATCACACAAACAGAAAGTCATGGGAGATGCTAGGGGATGGCAGTAGAAAGAGGAAAATTTGCTTCCACATTTAGAGACCTCTGTCCACAAAAACAATGTGAATATTCTCACTCAATCCCTCACTTTACCAAATTTGCAAGAGAAGGCTTAAGAAGATCTTAAAACTGGAGTACAAAGCTGGCACCCTAAGTGTCAAAATATCTCAGGAGAGCTTCCAGTAGCAGGCATCAATATGTTCATTTAACTTTCTCCTCCAGATCAGGCTTCGGATTCTGGCAGGGAGTTAGGCTCCCTCATTTTAAATGTAAAACTAAAATTTACATTAAAAGAGTTTAAACATCTATAAGGAACGCCTGGAAGTCTTTCCCTACGTGCTGAATAAGCAAAGGCTCCAGGACTGGCTCCTCTGTTTGTGTGTATTTGGTTAAAATACTCAACAGCATCAGTGTCAAACAAATGGATGTACTTGAAAGAGCTACAAGGAATTACAAAAGACTCTTGCTCTCTTTACATCAGCTCTGTGATGCTTCCTGCTCCCACCTCTTGTTGAAGCTGCTGCTGTAAACAAACAAATCCCAGAGCTGCGAAGAGGATGTTGGAAACATCACCAGCCACAGCTGGGGAATAAATCCAGGCATCCTGACACTGGGAAGGAGCACACACGTGTTGAGCCCTTGTGGAAACTTGTGCTCTTGAGCCCTTTGGCAGGACAAGGCAGCAAGGACTGTGTGAGCAAGGCCAGCTGCTCTCAGGATGCTTCTCAGGACTGTCGTGGAACTGCTGCTGTGATTTGTTCCGGTGCAGTAAAATCCTTGCAGATCAACAGCGGAAAACAAAAGAGTTTCTAGGAGAAAATAAACTTCACAACTCAAAATGCATTCTACAAATACCAGGTCATTTCCTGCTGTCCTGATTTATCCACAGCACTCAGGCCTTGGCTAATCTGAGAGTAGCCCTGGCTACAGCCAGGGCTGGTGCCAGTCACAGCCACGTCAGCTTGATCTGCTCCCCTTTGGGAATTCCACTGGGAAGCTCCATTAAGGGCTTATGGTCCCGATGCAGAAAATGCACAGGGAGTAGAGAGTTTCCTCCAGCACAGATTTAAACGCTGGCTCTGTGTGTATTAGTAATCAGTAACCTTGTCATGCCAGTGCAGTTTGTATTTTGTACTGGTCATACATCTAACAGGAAAGTACATTTGGTTAATGGATCTGTGCCAAAGAGCACAGGAATATAAGTAATTCTTACAAAGAAAACTTCTAAAAATAGGGCTACTTCTTCTAAGAGATGCAGAGGGATATTACTGATTAAGGGTCATTGCTTCCTCTCCCACTGGGACCATTTCTGTGCTTGGGGCTGGGCAGCCTGGGCTGGAGGAGAGAGTTGGGGCTGATGACAGAAATTAGGGGAGCACATTCAATAGTGGCATGAGACCTGGAGGAATTGATTCCTTGTATCTGGGTTTTTACACACACACACACACACACACACACACAGAGGAGATTTTGGTCTTTTGTTCTCTACATATTTGGGGTTTTTTTTGTTTTTTGTTTTTTTTTTGTCTGCCTGAAAGAAAATCTAGTTTTATCTGGTCTTAGACCAATTAGTACTTCTGCCTGTGGAACGTATTAGCAGCATCAACAACAGCAGATATGTTCAAAATATAAAACTGGTCATTCCTGTGCTTTCATCTTAATTGGAGCTTTAAATCTAACATTGTTTTAATCATTAAAATAATGCTGTAAAGAAAAGCGTGGGTTTGGGGGGTTAGAAAATCTTTTATTTCCTATGTTCTTTTCAGAAAGTTATGGCAATTATTTTTATAATGACAAGAAGATTATTTGATTTAATTTAATACAGAAGATTAAGTTTCTCTAAAAAAAACCCAAACCGTAATGTACACAATGCCAACATTTCCCTACATCATCAGAAAAACTTCCTTATCTTTCTGTGTGACAGTCATGTCCTGGGATGTGTAGTAAAATTTAAGGTGCAACTAAAATGTGGGGCACAGCCAAGGGCCAGACAACTACATCCAACTTCCAGCTCTAGAAATTCCTTCCCCTCCCCAAAATAGTTCTACATTGGAAAGTCTCTAGTTTTCTCCCTTATAATCAATTTTTTAGAAATTCTTTTAAATTAAGTTTAGCTGTGAACTAATGGAAATAAATTATACATAAAGTATATCATGGTGGTCCTGGTCTTGCAGTCTGTGGTGTGATGATAAATGACCAGCATCATAAAAGAGCTGTTAATAGATTTTAAAGCCAGAGGGGAAAATTATGATCATCTAATTCTGACCTCCAGCATGGTGCTGGTGCCTGGACACCCCCTGTAACTTCTGCATCAGGGCACAGCTGCTCACGGAGTGTCAGGACATTTTTCAGCCAGACAAGCCCAGCAGCTTCTTTGGAAAGAGTGAGGTGGATTCTCACCTGGTGAAAATCAGAATGGTCACAGCAGCATGTTACACCACATGGAAATCTGGTCCACTGCTTTCTTTCTTTATGCTGCCATTAATCCTGTTCCCTTCCCTGTCAGTGCCATTCTCTTTCTCTCTCTGCCTGGGCTGTCCTCCTGCTGCTCTATCTCCATCCCAGCAAGCTAAGCACCAGCTTTCCCTCTCCTCTCTGCAGACTGCCCTCAGGTCCTTTCCTTAGTGGTCACCACGGCTCTCTGCTGGCCCTGCCAACCCCACCCATTGGCACTGGCTTTTAGGGACTGCCATCAATACCTCGCTCATGACAGCACAGACTCTTTCCTTCCACTTGGGGAATGCTTCACTGATTGTAAGGAAACCATGAACAGAGAGAAGGGATAAATTACTTAACCAATCCTCTGCCAATCACTTTGTTATGGCTGCTTTCAGAATTGTGAGCACCATGACTCTCTGATTTCAAGGTTTGTGCTCTAATCAATGACTTTGAGATAGGAAACAAAGATTTTTGTTCAGGTTTCTGTATTTTCCTCCCGGTATTTCCACATCCAGGAGAAACTCCACAAAGTAGAGTCCATGGCTGGCAGTTCTGATCATTACTGTTCAGAACTGATACACTGTTCTTCTCCTACTTAAAAAGTGTTAATGCCCCGTGGGTTTTAAATCTATTTTTTTTACTAGAAAAAGTCCAAAATGGAGTTTGAGTCCCAAGAATTTTGATTTGCTCCCCACCATTCTTTATATTTGTGCAGGCATGTTTCATCCTGCTGGGGCAATATTTGCCAACCCAGACTATCTACAATTCCTATTAAATAAATACACAAATAACGAACAAAATAAAGCAGATCTACAGACAGAAGACTATCAGGTCTTGTCTAAAACCAGCCAGACTGATGGACTGACAGAGAGTGACAGGAGAAAGACCAGAGTGGGCTCCACTGGCTGTCTCTAAGAGCTCTTCCCAGACAGCAAGGGATCCCTGAAAGAGAAGCAGTTGCTGAAAACTCAGGTTTGGAAATGCCTGCAGTACTTAGTGACATGGGTTCCTGGGCAAGTGCATGGGGCAAAGGGAAGTCACTCTTCTGCTGACTTACTGTGATCAAAAAGGATCAAAAGTGGGGTCATCTGAATTGATTCTTGAGTGTGGTTATTGTGGTTAGCACTGTACAATGTCCATTACAGCGCTGTCGAGACTTGAGGATGTGAGGGCATAAAGCAGATTTCAAGCCTGAAGAGCAAAATAAATTACTTGGCTTGTGCAGATGGAAAAGGACACTTCTTTTCTCAGCTGTCTAGCGAGCCAGAAGCAGAGTTTAGTCCAGTGAGAACAAAAATAGCCCAATAAAACCTACTGGCTGCAGCACTACAGATGGCTTGAACCATCTCCTAAGCCATTTACTTTTAGAAGCTGAAAAATGGCAGCGCTGAATTTTTAGGTGAACATATCACTGCAGGTGATCATCATAGTGGGAAGTGTTCACTCAGGCTCTTAGCTTGCATCCATTCTCTCAGTGTTTTAACACCTCACTCTCCTGCCTCCTTCTCTCCCCAGAAGACCTTAAACCAAGCCAAGGCTTCAGCACCCAAGGAGGAGCACTAACTGTAGGGATTCATTTCAGAATCTTACAGTACATTGTTCCTGCCCTCAGAAACAGTTGCTGATGATCACTTTCACAAATATTTACTGCTATCTGATTCTTGAATAGAATATATTATGAAAATCTCCATATGCCCAGGCACAGCTTGACTTAGCGGCTGAAAGACGACGACTCTATTTTGGATTCACACTGCTGAGAGAAGAACACTTACTGTATTGAATTCATACCTCATTTAAAATTGCCTTTACAGATAATAAATCCAAATGTTCCTTTGATAATTATTCTGTACTAAAATTAATGCCAAATAATGTGCAAGCAAGCAGGCAGGCCTTTATGGGTATGATTACAGCATTTACTTCTCTTTGGGAACTGCTGGAACTGTCTACATAAATAATACCATGCCATTATCCTTAAAGCAGCACATTTGTTTTACAATGAGCCCTTGCCGGGGGAACTTTTCACGTTTATACTGTTGAAGCTTTCTGTGCACCTTAATCATCTATCATATCCTTTAAGGAAAGATCCCTTAGAAGAGAACTTTTCTTCCCCCCAATACTGCTTGACATAAAACCATAAAGGTTGCTAGGAATATTGGAAACCCTTCCTCCCTTCTAAGACACAATTTATCTTCTTTATTCATTCTGCTTGAATGCCTCTGTAGCGAAAGAAACTTTTACTGTGCTTTGCCTGAAATTCACATAAGTGCATCTGTTATCAGTGCATGGTGAACTGCCAGAGTTTCAATGTCTCTCCCAGCCTGACGTGCTTTCCTCCTTCCCTGCTGTGCTGCAGCCCCTTCTTTAATTGCATCCAAGCTTTTTGGGGCACTTGCACTAGCATGGAGATGTGCTACCTGCCTGGGGCACTGCCTCTTGTGCATTTGGCTCCTGAACTTTGTGTGAAATCTATCAGTCGAGACAGTTCCTGTGCCCAGCGAACACAGTTGACAAATTATAACCTCAGCCTGTTTGTTGCTATCTATGAATTCTAAGTCAACAGCCATATTTTGTGCTGAAGTCAAATAAGCTCTAGGAATTGTGAGATAATGGCTTAATTACAACCTGGAGGGACCTATGCAGCACCGAGTCCATGAAATTACTGAGCTGCTCCTGACTAACGCTGGCATCAGGAAACCACTTTAACATGGATGAGGAAAAATGGCAGTTTTGTTGCAGACCGCTACTGAGCAGCCATTACACTCTAATCAGAAAGTTTAAAAGGAAAAGCAGGAGTAACTCAATTCAGAGGCCTTTTACTGTCAATTACACTAGACCTTTTCTTATTCATTTTGCTGAGCAGCTCCTGAGTGATTCTGATGGAGTGAAATCACAAGTGCTGCTCGCCAATGCAGCTGCAGCTCTCCCAGTCTCACCACATGGACACTTCTTGCAAGTCAAAGCGGGATCTGATAAATTATGAAACAAGGACTCCAAAATTCAGATTGCATTATGAGTGGATTTATATGCTTGGGTCCTTCCTTCCCTAGAGAGACAAGTTGGAAATTGAGGTTGGATGAGATACATTGAGTGTATTTTCTCTTCTAGGGTTCCTCAGCAGGTGAGGTGTCACTGCCTTCCTCTGATAGGTTCCTGTGCACTGTTCTCTAAATTACCAGGCTCTTCTCTGCTCCGCAATGGAAAAAGAAGATTCAAAACCTAGGAAAACTCATCATGGACAAGGGCTTTCCAGCGTGGCCTTGCCTCTGGCTCCCTCCTGCTTTAGGCAGTGTTGGGCCTGTTGGTAACTCCATTCCATCAGGGAGGGGAGTCGATGCTTTGATCAGGGTAGGGACACCAAAAACACTGTGAATACTGAGCAGGCTGGACAAGCCTCTTCCCCCTTGGGGTGCCCAGTCTCAAAGCTCATAAGGCCACTCTGCAGTAGATACTCAGAACAGCTTTTTTTTTCTCAGCTGAAAAAAAATTTTTCAAGAACTTTGTTGATTGCCTCTCACCCCTAATTTTCCTTCACAACATACATTTGGGTTCCTAGATTTTAGAACTCTTGTAAATGGGAATCTTAATTTTTCTTGAAAGGTTGATTTAAATAGTCATCTTTCTGTCCTGATTTTAACAAGTGTTCTCTGGACACCTTTTCATAACCCATAGCGTGCCCATCTTGTAACAAAGGCAGGGTACGAGGTAACACATGCTCCTGAGATATATCACAGTAACTTCATTGAGAGCTGGAAATTCTCTCACTCCTGAGGGTGGTAAATTATTTCATAAGCATTTCCAGGGGCACTTGTTGGGCCGGTGATACCATTAGCAGTTGGTGTCTAAACCTTTCTTGTCTCCGTTTCAGGAAACTTAAATTGCCCCAATGTCTTTGGTGCAGGGACTCTGAGTGATGTACTGGGACTGGCAGCTCAGACTGGAGGTAGGGCTCCCTTGGAAAAGGAGGATTTTGGAGAAGAATCCACCGGAGGAGGATTCCCTTGGAAATGGGAATTTTCAGCTGGAGTGGTGAAGGGGAGCAAAAGAAGTTTACAACTCCCTGAAAGGAGATGTGGCCAGGTGGGGGCTTGGGCTCTTCTCCCCAGGAACCAGTGATAGGGCAAGAGGACACAGCCCTAAGCCACACCAGGGGAGACTTGAGGTTGGACATCAGTAAGAATTTCTTTAAAGAGAGAGTGATTAGACTGGAATGGGCTGCCCAGGGAGGTGGTGGAGTCGCTGTTGCTGGGGGCATTTGAGGAGAGACGGGACTGGATGTGGCACTCAGTGCCATGGTCTGGTGACACAGAGCTGTTGGGTCATAGGCTGGACTCGCTGGTCTCAGGGCTCCTTTCCCACCTCACTGATCCTGTGATTCTGGCACGCTGCACCTCCCCTGGCACTTTTGCACTGCAGTAGCTGCTGTTGGATCACAGGACACTGCAAATTCCTTGTCCCCACTCCTGCCCCCTGAGCTGAGCCACTGAGGCACTGTTTGCCATGGAGGAGCCGAACCAAACCTGCCCTGGGTGGGACAGCAGAGTGCAGCAGCAGCTGGGTGCTGTGCCAAAGCTGGGCATGGCAGGGCCCCTCTCTGCCATAAACCAGACCCCAAGGGAGGTGTGAGACGTGGCTGTGGTAACTAACACTGGACCTGAAGGGTTTTGGAAGTTCTTATATGAAAGACAACACGGAGGGCTCATATCTCCTCAGAACTAGAAGGCTGGAGAATGCCATAATTTAGAAAAAGCAAACAAGAGATGTCAGAATGAGAAAGTGAAATACAGCTGTTGGTGCTGTGACAGAAAATAGGGGGCTCAAAATCCAAGGGGAAATAGTTTACTCTATGTTGAGATGTCTGAAGGAAATGGACAACAACTGCACAGACCCAGTCCAATTAGGAAAAAAAGGTTTAATTTAATTATTTTCCACAGATCTTGCTCTCTAAGAACCAGTCAAATGCAGAGCTAGATAACATAAAGGACTGCCTTAGGGGTGAATATTTTCATCAGAACTCATCAGAAGGAAGTTAAGTTGAACAACATAGGAAATTCCATGCAGAATATATATTTCTCCTCCAAGTTTGCTTACTCTTAAGTGAAGTATTTGCCAACTTTTTTCAATTAGTTTTCTCAGCTGAAAGAGTTCTGGAATTGTGAAGCCTTGCAAAGACACATGATTAAATTGACTTCGACAGGTGAGGTTCAGAGCTCACTAAAAGGTCATACAATTTAAACTGACAGGTATGACAGAAGACAACCTGACTAGCCCAGTATATTTCCCCCGCTAGAAAAGCCAAGGACTTTTAGGCACCAGATTACCGTGGATACTGCTACCAAAAGTTATTTAACCTAGACAGTAAGTGAAAGTTGTGGATACAGAGCCCGAGCTGGCTGCTGAGCCTGCCGCTGCCCATGGAATGGGAAATCATTCCATATTTTCTGCCTGCTGTTGCCAGGCCCTTGCTGACACTGCGGTGCCAGGAACACCGTACGCCTGCCACGCGGATTCTGGATGCAGAGCACTTAACCTCAGTGAGAGGGAGAGGGGAGCCCAGTGTGGCCCAGCTCCTGCTTCTCTCACCAGTGCTCCTACCCTGAGAACGATCTAATCAGCCAGTGCATTCCCTCCTACATGGAAGGTGACTAATTTCAAAGATTTTCTGTCTCTCACTGAGACTGAACTTCAGTAACTGCACCATCAGAACAACAGAAGGTATTTTAAACAATTTTAGGCTGTTTTACTTGTCCTGCTTAGACAGAGATGTACAGCCCTGGTTAGGCAGAAAATTTAGTGCTCAGTGAGGATACGGGAAAGAGAACTAAAAGCATGTGAGGTTTATTTAAAACCCTTTATTTAGTAACATACCATCTGTTGTAAAGATGGAGAAACCTTCCTTAATTTTCTCTCAGGACAGGGATACAGCTGTAACCCTGGCAAAAGGACCAAGGCAAGAGCTATGCAACTTTACACAGCCAGGATTCCACAGTGGAACAACATCCCAACATCTTCCAGCAAAGTGAGCTTCAACACCCTCCAGAGATGCCCACAAAATGGAAATAATTGGTGTGAAATATTCACAGACCTGCACAGCACATTTCTCCTTATCTCAATGTGATTGAAGTAAATGCAGGAATTGCTGAATGGCAGACCTGGACAACCGAGAGGTGCTTCACAGTTCCTCAGTTTCTGTATTTTGTGGAGCAAATAACCAGGTGGATCAAATCTGCCTGCTTTCCTTGACTAGAATGCTATTTTCATTAGGTGTTTTTATTTATACACTTAGCTGCTCTGACTCTGAGTGGCAGACAAGTGTTCTCTCAGAGGTGAGTCAGGCTGCTCTCCTTGTAGCGCTAAATTACAGAGGGATTTTCACTGCACACTGATTCCAGCAATATGAAAGGTCAGTACACACGTATCTCCAGCTTCCAATGGGAGATGAGGAAATGTTTAAGCTTTTATCTTGTTTTCGAGTGCTTTGGGTTAAGCCTTACAAGTTTGCTGAAAGCTTTAGTGGCTTATATCTGCTGAGTGATAGTGTTAAATCATGACTGTAGTGGTGTCCTGCACAAGACTGCTCGTGGCCAGCTCACCACCATCGCCTGCTTTCTGTAAGAAAAGCACGAGCAGGTAATAGGATTGGGAAGAGGGGCCCTATCATCACTGCCTCCACTGGGTGAAACAGGAGCAACCATCCATGCAGGCTTAGCCCGCTAAGGCGCTTAGGCCACTTTTGGAGGAGAGACTGCTTGAAGAACTAACAGGGACAGAGGGGAAAGGGGAGAAAACGGAAGTTAAAAAAGGTATTAAATGCTGCCAGAGAGGGCAAACAAACACAGAAACAATTCTGGTGGCAAATCTGTGTGATGGGAGAATGCACTGGCACACACCACTGGAATCCGAAATAAATATGACCAAGGGATCTTAGTCCAGCAGTGAGGGCATGAGGGAGGGTGAAATGCACCTTGAGGAGACCTTCAGTGCTTGTGCTAGTTTGCTGCTGAGATACAGGATGCTCTCACTGCTCCTGTCAGCAGTTAGAAGTCACAGCATTCTGTCTTAGAGGTAGCAGAGGGGTACCCCTCAGCCCCGTGCAGGCCGGCAAGGTCAAAGCCAACCTGAGGGAATACATTTTCTCTTTTGAATGTCACAAAGCCAAAACCTGCCTGTTCACTCTGCCCTCACACTCTAGAGCTGCTGTGTTCATGCTTTGCTTCTGCACTACTCCTTCAGGTCATGACTGCCACATGATTTTGTGAAGCACAAGTTTAAAACAAACTAAAAGCTTTCCTGAATTTTTAGAAAGAAGTGAAGCAGAAGAATCCTTTCTTTTCTGATTGCAACAGCCCTGGCATTCCCCACAGATCATGCTCACCCTCAGAGACCTTGCATTTCTATTATTAGCATCACTGGCTTTTGCATTCTATCCTTACATTTCAGTTCTGGGTTGTACCATGGGACTACTCAAAATTTCTGCTTCCTTTCCATTTCATAAATAAACATGCATGGGAGCAAAATCCCCAAGCACTCTTTATATGCATAAAACTGATTCACCAACAAATAGCAATTTTGCTATGAAAACTGATATTTAGCTTTTTCTGTTGCTGCCTCTGCAAATGGAGAGCAGTGACATTTTTTTGTGTGTGTGTGTGTGTTATTTCTCACTAACACCATTTTCCAGCATAGCTTTCAGTAGCTCGCTAAAAACTGGCAAAACCTTCCAGATATTTGTTTTATGGTAATAACACAAGTGATTACACTTTCTAAAGCCAAACAAGTGCTGAGAAATTCTCTGCTTGACTGAAATAAGGTTTTGCTTGTAAGCCTTCCCTCTTCACCAGCTCCAGGACAAGAAACAAAGCTGGTGAGTTTCAAACACTCCTGTTCTGGCCAGTCAGTGCCAGTGCAGTTCCTCTGCCCTGTGCTGAACTGCTCCTGCTTTGGGGAGCACAAAGGAAAGGAGAACGAGCCCCCTTTCAGCCAGTTCTGTGATGGCCAAAGCTGCCCTCTCGGTGCCCCAGGGGCAGGGCTGGGCTCCTGTGCTGACTGGGCAAATAACCACATTCTGCCACTGTTCCTCTGGCTAAAAACCCCCACTCACTACAATCCTGTTCCAAATATTACAGGAGGAGCTCTAGGAAACACAGGCCTGAGCCTTCTTCCCAACACATGGTGTGAGCGCAGGGGCACAGCTCACACACAGAGGTGACCCTGACAATCTTCCCAGCACTGACCCAGGCTCTCCAGCCACTCAGGGCACTGCAGGGAGAGATTCTTCTGCTCATGGGGACAGCTGCTCCTGGAGCAGCAAGAGCCTCCTGGCACAACCACAGAGCACTTAACAACATTCCCTCCCTCTCTCATTCTGCAGAAGGAGCAATGAAATCTGCAGTGTAATGTATTCAGCAAGGTTTAAATGATAAATGCTGATGGCATTTCCACTCACTATTAATATTAGAAAGCTGGGGAAGACTCCCTCTCCTGAGGTGAACCACTGCAAATCAGGAATATTTTAAATCCAAAGAGATGCAGGGCCAACTTGCAGTGAACTCTCAATTACACGGAATTGACACGTGCTGAATTTAGGGATCCTGTCTAGCCCAGCTCTGCCTGCAAGGTAAGGTGAGGTGCTCAATGCCACGCCACACTTTGATTGTAGCTGAATTCCTTTCTGGAAGGATCTGACAATCTTGGCCTTTCCCCATTTTCTGAACAGAGCTGTTTCAAACCTTCTATAGAACAGAGCTCACAGATGTCCACAGATAGCAACAGTATCTTTACAATATTGAGGAAAAAAAAGGGTTATTTTTTGTTTTCTTCTTTTTAATGATCAATGTCAACATTCATTCTTGTATGGAAGTGTGTGTGTATATTAAAATGATATTTGCTTTGCCTGAAATCTACTTGTGTATCTAATATTTCTAGCAAACACGTTTTTATCACAAACCGGTAATTAGAAAACATTTCAAAGACACTGCTGGAATATACCATGAGGACTTTCCTCCCGCAGCTGTGGTTAAGAGAAATTCTGGTGTCAGGAAGTGCAGGAAAGCAGAGGAACTCCACATCTCTCTGGGCTTTCTGATTCGGACAGTGGCAACCAAAGCAGCAGCCGAGCTGTTCTCTCTGATGGCCCAAGGGCTGGGGAGTGGGAGCTGCAGCACTGGGAGCTGGGCCAGGGAAGCTGAGCACTGCCATTTGATGAGTAAATTTCAGATCCTCTAGACACAGCCGAGGTGACAGTGCTGATGGTTTGCACATCTGTGGAAAGCACAGAAAATTCTGCAATTTCACCCCGAGAAGGTGAGAGAAAGTGGAATTTCAAGGTGTCATGTTGCCTTTTGTCCATGAGTCCTTGGACTGCTCATCAGGGCTAGCTTTAATGCAATAAGAAAGGAGGCAGCTCCTTTACTCTTAGGGCTCACTGTCAGCACTGACGAGCAGCTCCCTGTCAAGGGCTTTCCCAGGCGCTCCTCAGAGGAGAGCACAGGGAGGCCTGGAGGTGCTGAGCTCCTGGGGGCTGGACACAATCAAACACTTAGAGATGTTTCTTTTTGCTCCAGCTGCTCTGAATGGGACCTTCACCCCTTTCTCGAGCTGTACTTAGTTTCACTAAGGTGAAAAATGAAATAGAAATGCTTCAACACAACCCTGAAAGGAGCACATTGAGCAGGAAGCTGGCTGTAGCAATTTGATGAGAAGATGAGGGCAAGGTGGGATTAGAAATCTAATCCTTCTCAGTGTCAAAGAGTGTTTTTGGAAGATGCAAGGAGCTGTGCTGGAATGGGGTGCCTGGAGTTTTGCTGCATGTTTAGCTCAGGACATGGCTGAGGTTACTCTAAGGGGATGCAGAAGCCACCAAAGGAACAAAGCATCTCCAAAAGTTACTGAATTTCAGAGCAAGCTGCTCAAGCCAACACAATATGGTCCAGGAAAGCAGACTGGAAGCCTTTAACATGATTTGCTGCATTCACCTTTAGAGAATTGATAAGTAAATATTCACCATAAAACCTTTGGAGCCAGTCGTTCACTCAGTGGAAACAAAGGGGCTGCAAAACTGTCACAATTTTGAGGTTCCAAGAAGAAACTTCTATCCAAAAGAAATGAGCTTGAAGAGAGGAGTTGTCACAAACTCTGAATCCAAACATTCCTTCATGTCCCATGTCCTCCCATGCCAGCCCCATGGCTCAGGGCAGGGAGTGCTTCACCAGCAGCTCACACAGGCCTGCTCTGGCCAGAGGCACCAGGCTGAATTTAAAAATACATCATTGACCTGGTCAAACTGTTTTGTCTAAGGAAACAACATTTCCTCAGAGTAGAGCCATTAATCCAGTTAAGTGTAATTAAAGCATTTGCACAAGTCTGAACTAATTTCTCTGTTTACAGAACAGATTGGATAAATATCCCTGTGAGAGGCAGAAAATTCATTACAGCAACAGCTTAGGTCCCTGTATTTCTAAGCTGTCCTGATATGAGGAAATTACTTTGGTACTCTAACAAATATATCATTTCAGTAAGCTCTTAATGTAAAAGCACTGTGGAAATAATGTCAACAACCTTGTGATGACTAATAAATAGACTGATGTACATCCAGCTGCACATAATAAACCTTTAGAGAGTCTAATGTCATCATAAGCCAAAGGAAAAGGTATCACAAGATTACAAACAAGTTTTTATACACAGGCACAACACTTCACTCATATGAATATTTATTTTCTCCTTATTCTCCCCATGTTGCTGCCCTTGCTGGCTCCATGGGCAGCCCTTTGAGCTGGTGCCTCATTGACACTCCCAGCTCTTTCCAGCTGCTTCTCAGCTTTGAACTTTCTCAGCAGATAATCCCGGAGCTGCTGCATTGCTGGATGAAGCTTTTTACTTGCACTTTAGACAGAATTTTGATATTTTTGGTGCTGTGTGAGGACTGAAACTCCCAGGGCTCCACTCAGCCAGCAGGGACACGCAGTGCCACCCACACCTCGCACCAGGCACTAAAAGGCTGTGAAACACAAAGGACCTGTCCCTTCAGCCTCCTGGTCCAAGACAAAGACAACACTTCAAACCTCAGCTGTGCAATTTGGATTCTCTTACGACAGAGTTTCAGTGCACTGTCCCCAGTGCACTGGTGGTATGGTGGTACCAAGCCATGTGGTATGAATTGTAAGGAGGTACAACCACGTGGTACAACTTTGAGTGCAGGATCTACTCAAAGTGGAAGAATATACCTCAGTACCAATCTTCTGAGCATCCAAAGGGGCATGTTTGTATCCAGTACAGCTGCAGATTAGGGAATTAGAAAGAATACTGGCTGTCAGTTCACATTTTTTAAATGACTGATATCTTTTCCTGAAAACATCTGCTTATAAATGGGTTCTACTATGACACAGAGTTTTGGAATGGAGAATGTCCACAAATCCTCTTTCCTTTCCAAGTTTCTGTTGGGTATTAACAGATTTCTATACATTACAACCTCACAGGAAATATATATTTGAGCAAAAATTTTCCTGTCCTTATTTTAAAAGATCTCAAAGAGATACAGCTACTCTTGCTGATCAGAAGCATTTAACATTTTATTTGTATCTTTAGGCTCCAGGGTGTTAAAGTATATGGCAAATGAGAACACATCTAGCTCTTCCTACCACTCCAGGCACTTCTCTTGTGCTTCCCATTTCCCCAGCCTCAGGTCTTGTCCTGGACACTCCTTCCCATGGGAGACTGTGGAAAAGGAGACTCCCTCCCAAAGCACGTGGCCATCGTGCTGTGCTCGCTGGTTCCTGAGATCTTCCTGCTCTCCCTGACAAGGGATGGGATGGTAAAAGCCCAGCCAGCAGCTGCTGGGGTTTTCAGGTTTGTATTTTCTGGCATCCTCTTTCTTGCCCAGTTGCACTGCTTGAGCTGTGAGCTGGCAGCTCAGCACTTTGTTAGGAGATGCTGTCTTGGAGGAGAATGATTTTGTAGGCTCACAGTAGCCAGATTAAGCTGCTGCTAAAGCACCCTTGCAATTCTAAAATCACTGGCTCTTTAGTTTGCATACAATAAAGGCTTCAACAGAACACACCACAGGCAGAGCCAGCCAGCCCAGGGAATAGTATGGCAGCCCTTGAAGTGGTAATTGCACGACCTCTTTATTTATCCATTTGGGTCCATATATCAGTTCTCCACAGGAATCCTGGAGAATTTTAAGTGGCTCTTGTTAATACAGTGAAGAGATAGGCTGATTACCTTGTGCTCATTAGAAGTGTACAAGGCTACCCGAGATAATTGGAGAGCTCTGTGAAATATTTGCCTTTCTCAGGTTGCAAATATTGTAGAAGCTCATTAGTTTACCCTGCTATTGCCCATTGACTCACTAACCAGGGGTTTGCAACCTGAAAGGACAGAGGATGAATTCCTAATAAAACAGGGCAATGTACTGCTCCTATTTCTGTACTTTTAGTGCACTAAACAAAGCTTCTGGTTTGTTTCTGGTACGGCTTTGTCTTTGAAAGAGACAAGGCAGTGTGAGTGAGGAAACCGATGACAAAGAGGATTCGACTTGAAGTCCTATCAACAGTGTTAACATAAGTGCTAATAAAAAGGGCTCTGCAAACATGAAAAAGAAAAGCAAAACTTCTTTACTTCACATTTATGATTTATTTCAGGCAGGAGAGCAGTGAAACTAATTTAGTGTGAAATAGTTTTGTGTCCACGTTCATCCATGAGCTGCACCGACACATTCACACAGGTTCAGGTGTGCAAAGGGATCAATGCATTCACATTCCCATCACGGCTGCAAGGAGGGCAGGGACAGCACAGCTGCATCACCCCATAAGAACACCCTGCAGCCTGTCCTTGAGTGAGGCTGGGCAGCCAGGCTGGCTCTGGACAGAGAGGAATTGTTTTCCCACAGACACAAACACAGCTCACAGCCTCTCTGACACAGAGCTGTGATACCTCTTCCCCAAGGAACCGTTTCACCACTTCATGGTCTGCTTCTGGACAGCACTGAAGCACCAAAGGAGCCTATAGAGAGCAGCTTCCTCTGTGGGCTTCCAACAGAAACCCTCCCACTTCCACCATCTCACCTTAAACACTGGAAGCAAATCACTCACATCTGATTCCAGTGCCAGGAACTCACTCTGAATCACCGGCACCTGATTCCAGTCCCACAACTCATTCTGAATCACCTGCACCTGATTCCAGTGCCATGAACTCACTCTGAATCACCTGCACCTGATTCCAGTGCCAGGAACTCACTCTGAATCACCTGCACCTGATTCCAGTGCCATGCAATCACTCTGAATCACCCACACCTGATTCCAGTGCTATGAACTCACTCTGAATTACCTGCACCTGATTCCAGTGCCAGGAACTCACTTGGAATCACCCACACCTGATTCCAGTGCCATGCACTCACTCTGAATCACCCACACCTGATTCCAGTGCCACAACTCATTCTGAATCCGAGCAGGTATTTGAATGCAAACTCTAATCTTGATTAATCTCAAACTATTGAGAGGAAAAGGAGGCAGGATCTCTCAGCTGAACTGAAAGTTTTTTTAATTGGACTGTGGCAACTGCATTACAATGGAAAATCTCGAAAAGAACCCTCCAGAAATGCTACTACCATTTTGAAAAACCCTGTAGTTTCATGGCACAATTTAGTTCTAAATGATTATATAATTACATTTGTGAACGTAATCCTGTGGGGTATTATTCTAATTATAGACCACAATCCTTCTTAGCAGCTTTCAGAGAAATAATTTGTGTAATGAAATGAAGGTTTCCAGCTGCAGCAAACAAACCAATCTCAAACCTATTTTGTAAATGACAGGCTATCCTTAATGGTGTGATCCAGCTTGGATCCATCCACTGACTCTGTATATGCCTGGATTTAGGAGGATTCCTTATTCCAGAGCAGAAAATGGCTGAGGGCAGCATGCTACCTGCAGAACCCACAGATGTTCTCTAAGGGGGTAAATAATGCAACAACCAAAAAAATTAAAACAGAGACCCCAGCTATTCCATCCAAGTGGGAAGTAGCACCACTCCCAAGTGCTGCTCTACAGAGAGGCTGAGGACAAGGGACTCCTGCCCTTGGGGACACGTTTATTCTGAGGATACAAAAGGAAATTTAACTCAAAGAAGCTTTTCTCCATAAACTCCAAACTGCATTGCAGAGCAATGAATGCATTTGAAAAGGAAACACACAGTAACTCCAAAAGAATGCAGCAACCTTCACCTGTCTAAAATGGAATCACTACATACACACACTGCAACTGGGCAGATAATGGGTGTATCCCTACAGCAGTTTACACTCAGAAAAGATGAGCAGGGAATACTCAGAGGACTAGAGAAAACAGAGGCTGAACCTATTCAGTTTGACCTGGATATTTTGGGCTGAAGCTTACACATTAATGTACTGCAGGACATTGCATAAAATTTCTGGGTTTACCATATTACTTGATTCATCCTGAGGCTTTTTTATTCTTACTTCCTTAAACAATGAACCAGTAGACTATCAAATTGTTTTGACTCAATATTGTCATAAATGTTGATTATTGGTGTTACCATTGCTTATCACTAGGTGTACTTTGATCTGCTCTAAAAATCAGATACTCACACTAGAGACAACACAGGGGACGGCTGTGCCTGTGCAGTCCAAGACCAAGGCACATGGCACAGGCACATCTGGAAATGACTAGTAGCACTTGCTGTACCTTTAGTCAAGAAGGCCTGCTAGGCCAAGGCAAGAAAACAGATAAGCCTGTTTTATGTAGCTCCTCTTTTACAATAATCGTGTTTGTAGAATTGGTAGTCAGCTTGAATTGTGTTCTATACACTGCATTATACATGCAAATTAATTCCTATTAATCTTTATAATGTTAAGCTCCTGCTAAAAATGTTCATTTAAGAAGTGCCTTTGTTCTTCTGTCTCCCTAATTTCAATTCCCTTCAGTCTCTTCACCCTGTGTATTAAAGCACTTTATTAATTTTGTCACGTTAATCTGATCAGTGCTGAACACACCACCGTTTCTAAAGACCTAAAACAGGAGGCTGAGCTACGGTGACACGCAAACCAAAAGCCCAACGTGCAACAGGCACAGCAGCTCCTCAATCTCTGCCCCACTTGTGGCCCAGCCCAGCCACCTCTGGCTCTGTGGCCAGGGGCCAAGGCTCATTAAAATAACAGGGGGGTTAATTGTGTCACCAGAAAGGAGGGGATGAAAACCTGACAACAGCAAACCCACCAAATTCTGTGTCATCCTGCATATTAGGGAACGGAAGGCTAGAGCAGAGAGGATTATCTGTGAATGGTGACTGCACAGCTCTGTGGAACTGGCATGAATTCTGAAATTACAGGATGAAAATAGAGAAGTTACTTCCCAATAGAACTTTCTCTCCCATTACAGGATGGACATGTTAACAAACTGAGGGTTTGTGCCAGAACAAATCTGTAAAGAAAGCAAGAATTAATGAGACTTCATAAAACACCATGTACTTAGAAGAACAAATTTCTATTTTAAGATTAATTGCCATTCCCAAAAATGCATGTCCAGAAAAGTGTTGTTGATCTAAATATATCAATACTTTGCTAGAAATGTCTTTTTCTTTTCCATTTATGTTTACTAAATTCTCAAAAGATTTTAGCAGGTATTTTGGCTAATATCTGATGCAAATGGAGATAATTTGATATTCAGGGGGTACTGAAATAGAGGTGCACTATAACTTTCCCAGAGCTCCAGGCAGAAGCAACAGCAGGCACAAACAGATTTTTCTGACCAAGCATATTTTATCTCATTATGTGATTGTTGATTAAGCTATGCCTAATAGGTAGGTTGTGATTGATATGACAGATTCTTAAAAACCAAACCAAAACAAAAAAACCCAGACAAACAAAAGAGAACTATTTTTCTTGAATAAACATGCAGTCTGAAAACAGAATTTCAAAACTTGCTCCGTAAACAATCTACAGCCTGTGGGGTTTTTTCTTACTTGTAGTATTTATTAACTATTTCTGAAGCAGAATAGATTAGGAAATTGTGAACCAGCTCACAAACATTTCATTAATGCCAAAGAAAATAAAATTTGAGAAATTACTACTATACTCTACAAATTAGCTATTTTATGACAAAATTATTTTCTCCTTAATAACAGAATCAAATTATTATCTTGAATACTTCCAGTTCATTAAATGCCAGTAACATAATTGGGAACTATTTGATATGAGGAGGAAAGATCTGGATTGCAGTAAGCACAAATATAAATTTAATAATTAATCTATTAATTCAATATTTATTTAATTAATAATTCGAATTCATTTTGAGTAATTAAGAAGGGGAAGAAAGGGAAACAAAATAGTGTGATCCAATGACTGTGGTGTGCAGCAAGACTAAACAGGACTTAAACTAAAAGGTAAACTGAAGCAGTCACATCTGCATGCTTAATATTAAAAAACAGACCTATGTTTAGCATGAATTTTTGAGGCCTGAGACAAACAACTTCATGATCTGTGATTAATCACAGAGGAAAACAACCCCAGACCCATACCAATTGCTTCTCTGAAGGTTGGATTTGTTGAATATGCAGTTCTTCTATATTGTCTATGCATAGTTTTGAGACATAATCTAGGTACCTGAATGCTACTGAAATACAAGAAGCATAAAAAAGGCAGCAAGTGGTAAGAATTCCTTTTCCTATCTCTGGAAAAAAGAGCATTTGTAATTATAACATTTTCCAGTTCAGCTCAATTCAGGAAGATTTAAATTCCTTGTACATTTTCACGCACAAAGCCACAACGACTTAGAGAACACGACTGCACCACAAATTATGCTTCATGTGAGGGTTTTGTTAAACTCATTTAGAAAGGATGTATTTTGTAAACTTTTATTCTTTGTTCAAGAAGCTTTCAAATCACGGAACATTTGCAGTAGAGAACAGATTGGTTTGGATGAGTGGTTAAAGGCTTTGGCCACAGCCCCTGGTCCTGTTGACCACCCCAGCAGAGCGTGGTTACGGCTGGCTGAAAGGCCTCCCATCATTATTTATTCTTGTCTTCACCCACAGGCTGAGCAGGCAGAATTGCTCAGACACACTGATTGCTTCACGTAGTGCCTGACAGAAGTTTAATTCTCTGGTTTAGAAGAAGCTCCTGATGCATATGATGAGTGCAGGGGTCACTGATTTCCCCAAGGACTGGACCCAGAGCTGAGGCGGGAACGGCACACTCGGGACCGGCACTGCCCCTTTGGGCTGCCCAGGCCACAAGAGAGCAAAGGGAAGCAGTTTTTGACAAGCTGCTGAGCACTGCTGCTTGTGCTGTGAAAGATATACGAAGCACACTGACAGTAAAGCAAAACAAAACACCGCTCACATTCTGCCAAGGCCCAAAGGAGGAAATGGACACCTCAACTGGTTTTACAGGGGAGGATTTTTAATGGCTCAAATTCAAAACACAGGACCTGCATGCTGCAGCACAGCCTGTGTGACAAGGGAGCGGGGGGCTGCAGGGGGTTTAGGCTGCCAGCATTTCCTCCAAGCTGCTGTCTGGTCACAGAACACAGGGTTGGGATGCCACACTCTTTGTCAAACGAGATACCACGAGGGCAAATGTCCTCAGCCTGCCAGAACAGCATGCTTCTGTTGGGAGCACCTGTGCAACTTCCACTAGTGAGCAGGTGAGCCCCAGAAGGCTGCACATTGACCCAGACCTTCCCTCTAATGCCAGGGGAAAGCCTGTCCTGCTCAGCATGTACTCAGTAAAGCCATAAAACACACATAAAGCTTGTTCTGTATTTTTTTTTCGGATGTCTTAATTTCTAAGCAAAAATCCTGTGTCTTAAACTGCTGTTGGCAAACACTGCTGTCTGTAAGTTTTCAAACAAGACACCTGGGTCATGCATTTAAAACCTGAATTAATCTGTCCCTGGATCTGGATAGATCCTTTGGAGCCAGGTGCTGTGGTACTGAGGGTGGATTTCCTCAAAGTGAGTATCATCCTGTCTGCAAACACATCATAAGCACATGAGTGTGAAGCATTTTCCCATCATAATGCTTTAACTATTAGAGAATATTCTAGTATGATAAATATATAAAAACAAAAAGTATCATCCAGCTTCAAACACCTGAAATAAGACTCACTACATTCCTCCTACAACCCAAAAGATATACATAAGCCCAATCCAAACCATGAGACTCTGCTAGGGATGCAAAAAATGGGGCAAGAGCAGCTTAAGCATTATTACAGATTTCTCAAAGGTGCACAGTGGGTTTCTGAGTGCTCAGTTTCCACAGAAACTAAGGGACAGATTTATTGCCTTTTTAAAGTCTAAGTTCTATTAGAGACATAAATTTATTGCAGTTTTATATGTTTAGTTGAAATAAATACATTTTGTAAACTTTGGAAAAGGGCAACTCTGAAAAACTTAATTATCACTGTCTTCATCTACCCAAAACATATAAACATCAAACATAGGCACGAGCCTTGTAGCAGTTACTGGTACAGTGCTAATGGCAATAATTCAAATTCTTTTCAGTCCTCCATAGAGAAGTCTGTCATCAAGGCACCCTGGCCATAAAGGTTAAGTAAGTTTTGGCAGAGCTACAAAATATTTACAATTAAGACCAATAACTTCAGAGATGCAGAAGTGGGAGAGGACTGTTGTCTGTGCCTTCTGCAGCACAGGGGATTGAGATTCTGCCCAGCTCCTCACATATTTGATTGTTTGATTTATTTCCTGCGAGCCCTTCATTTCAGATGGCATTCTACTTCTTTATCTTTTTTGTGCACATTTTAACTTGTTTACTGATTTACTAAGCAACTTTATATTAGCTCCCACCCAAAGGACTGCTGAAACTGCTCTAAGTATTTACTTTCAATCAGACAGCTTTTCTCTTCCATTTGTTTTCTTGACATTATCGGTGCCTTCATATGAAAGAAGAAGCTCCAGCAGTGCACCTCTATCACAGTGGCTACACATTTTAATCAGAAGGTAGAGGAAACAAATCTGAAAAAATTAATATAAATAGGATGCTTGAACTTTATAACATGACTCTCTCACAGCTTTATATCACAGGCGTGATAGCTACTGCAATAGGGAAAAGTTCCTCTCACTGAATAATTGGAGAATACACTTCTGATGTTTTTTCAGAGACAATTTAGAGAATACAGCTGCCTTCACTCAGATCAAAGTCCCTGTTAAAATGGGCAGAGCTCATTCTCTTCCTTGCTAGAATCTGCTCTTCAGCTTCTACACTGAGGGGTCCTCTGATCTCCCTCTCACAGCGATGGCAGAGGTCCACATTGGAAAGTGGTTTTTCAGTGAAAAATCAAAGTATGCCAATAGTAACAGATGAATATCTAACCTGATCACACAGATCTAAGCCTGGCAAAGTAACTTGCTCATTTCTTACAGTCACCAGTAATTAAAAACCCCAAATCCATACTTGTTTATTTTCATTTTTAGCCCAGCTGAAATAAATATTTGTCTCTTCCGGTGGGCCTTGCCAAAGAGAAGAAGGTTTCAGGGTACTTAAGTTTCTAGAGAAGTTCCAGGGGTAGGAAAAAATGTGCAGTTTCCCTTTAGTGTATTCTGTAGGACTTTGTAAGTTATAGCTGCTTTTCCCTGGGAAGAAAATAGAGCAGACCCAGGTTGTCCCTGAAGGTCAGTATGAAAATCCCTTTAATTTCATGAGTGAATTTCCAAGCTCTTTTGTGGTTAAATCACCAAACACTGAACACCAAGTAAGTACCAAAGACCACTAACTTTAAACCAGGTTTCCATCATCCCTAAACACTACTGGGAGTACAATACCTAGCATATTGTGGGGAGACACAGATTATTAAATAGTTATATTGGGTCTTCTGAAATAAAACCCTTTGACTCCCACAGAGCCAGAACAGCACCCACACTGCCTGACTCCAGCTTGACTTAGCTGTTCCTACTACTTTCCATTCAAACTATGAAGACGCAGATACAAACCTCAGAAGCAGTAAAGCCATGGCTCCTTCTCTCATGGAAAAAAAAAACCCCAAAACTACCCAATTCCCACGTTCCTGAATTTCTGTAGCTGATTTTTTGGTGACATTTTTCATCTCGACAGCACATTCATGAATTGTGACAAATTTAGGCAACAGTCTCACACTGAAAAATGTTCCTGTGAACTTTTCCCAGTTAAGCTGCAATGAATTTGCTTAGCAAAAAACAAAAGGTTTTCCCTCAGCTTAGCATCCAGTTACTTTGATACATGATGCTTCAAGTGGTTTTAAAAAATGGACCAGGCCTGGGTTTTGTATTAGTTTTTAAAGCTCAGATCATTGTTCAAGATCCTGTGACATTTCTCACTGCCAGGTCTGAGACAGGACTGTGGGTTTTGCAGTCCCATGGAATCAGCACCACCCATTTCCAGACTCCAGTTTTCCAAAGTGCCCTTTCAGTTTGTACCAGCAGCTCAACGTGTGACATCAGCTGGCTCTGCAACTGCAGGATAATAATATATATATATATAAAATGCAATCCTGTCATTGTCAGATTTGGAGCTCTGGCTGAGTGAGAAGATGAGGAAATGGACACTCATGGTTCAATATGAACCAAAGAAATGCCCATTCTTCATTCACACAACTTATTTTCATACAGTTTTCACACCCCTTATGTATAACTCCAGTTGGTCAAAAGTTTTCTTGCCAATTACTCTATTGGTTAGTAAAGGTGTTTTACTTGTCTATCAACCCTTTCTGTTCTGGGTTAGTTTACATATTTTGTCCACTGCCTCCCATGAAACAGATTTCTTGTTTAATGCAGGTGCAGTTGTTTTTCACCCAGGAATAACTTGTTGTTAATGAGCCCTCATTCTCAGGATGGTTTTCACATGGGAACTCGCACAAACTGCTCAGCTGTACACAGAAGTGACAAGCTGGCTATTAATTTAGCAGAGCAAGGCCAGATTTTTATGCGGCCTTTCTTTGAATGTCCATTTTCCTCTAAGAACATTCTCACAGCTGAGCGAGCTGGGGGCCCTATCTGCTTTTCAGGCCATCCAGGGATGAGTCAGTCAGGCCAGGGGAGGTATCACATGTCTGAAATGAAGCCATAAACCCTGTCACAAAACCAAAATGAAATCTCTGGCAAGCTGTGAACGACTGGAGTGAATGATGGCCTGGGAGGGTCACAGACAAGACAGCTGGACAGGATACCTGTGGTATTTCATGGATTATTATTCTAAATAGAAAACACAGGCTGGCACAATTGTGTGGAATGCAGAGGAAGAGAGCGAGGAACTGCACATGGAGATAGGTGTTCAGGAGCTCTTATCCAGCTGCACTCAGCCTAAGCAGCCAAGAGCCTTTGAATCCTCCTCTGCTTTTACAATCTCTCTCTACCTCGTGAGTGGAATTTCAGCACCAAAACTCTTAAGGTCATCTGTTGGTGAATGTTTGGCTTCACAACCATGCTTTCCACACAGCTTTCCCTCACCCAAGGGGCTTTAACCAGGACTGCAGTATAAATGTACTTTCTGACATATATTCTGACCTGGGTGCATGACCAGGTTACCAGGAATTACTATAGAAAACATTCTTTGTATTCATTACTAGAGACTTCTGAGATCTACAGCAAAACTAAAACTTCAAGATCCTTTCAAAGCATATCCTAAAGCCCTCTGGATATTTCTATTTAATCCCAGCTGCTCTTATGCTCTGCCTACAAGGGTCTCACTGTAAATGTAAAGAGCCTTTGAGGCTGTGCTAGCAGGACTAAACTGGAAGATGGTTTTTGCTGGACCAGAAACAAACAAACCCAGCTTTTTCTAGTGGTAGAATTTGTTCTTACAATAGAAGCCAGCTAGGAAGAAATTAAAAATCGGCTGCCATAGCAAATGGGTACAAAAATGGTTTTGGATGCTACACACAACAGTGAGAAACAGAAACCAAACTGCAGTAGGGTAACACTCATTTTATAATCATCATTGAATTACCAAAGCCCATAGCCAGTCTGGAACAGAACAAAAGGCACACAAAGGAGAATTTTATACTAACAGTGTACTCCTAGGGGATAAATGTTATACAAATACCAGAAATGCCTAATCTTATCCTCGAGAAGTGGATTGAAAAGTGTTTCTTGAAATGGGATGCTAGCATGTTCAAAACTAAACTAATCTTTGTGTTCTTAGGAACATTACACTGCAAAAGTGACTCTGCTTTTGGAAACTTCTCCTTTGCAGTCTGCTGGGATAGATTAGCAACAGATGTATTAATTTCATCACTCCCCATGAAACAACCAGAATGCTGAGCTCTAAATACTGCACCTGTGGGAACAGTTTGTTTATTCTTGCTTAGCATGAGAAATTCTAAAAGAACAACTTGTGAATAGAAATTTTAGAAACTTTAAAATTAGAAGATTGGAACCATTGTTTCAAGATTGAGCGCCAACAATTCATTTGGGGGAAATCCAGGAAATTCACAGTTGTGTTTCTTAGAGCTTCAGACACATTGGACAATTGCTGGCCTTCGATCTCCAGTAAAATAGAATTAGTTCAGCTCTTCCATCCACAAATCCTAAATTTCCATCTATGATTCCTGAAACCTTTGAGCACATACTGATAATGCAAATGAGCTAAGAAATGTTCATCTGCGATCAGCACCTAATGATTTGAGTGTCCTGAATTTGGAGAATATTCATGGCAGCATAATAACTAGACATGGAAAAGACCTGAGGCTGTCTTCTATTACCTAGTTAGCGCAGCACTGAGCCAAGACTGATTACTTTTGACCAATCTCATTCTGCAAAGAGCTGTGTGAAGAATCTTCCACCCCTTCTCTTGAGAGGTTTTTCCCCATAAAGCAGATTTTTCTTTTAAAATATTTGTCTTAATAACCTGTACCCATGTTTTGAGCGGTCTACTTCACTTTAATACTAGGCACACATTGCCTTGCTTTGAAGGAAGGTGTGTTCAGCTTTATCAAATACTCAAGGACATTCAGTGGGTCTTAAACTTCTGTCTGGTTGTATTGTTCTCTATGTGCTCTTCTCTTCAGCACTTCGGAATCTCAGGGGCATGCCTCACGTATCTCCTGTACAAGTTCGGTCCTCCAGAAAATGGGTAAGAAATGAGAAATTTTACTAGAAGTAGCCTATGAAATCCCCACTAGACTGCACAGATGGCCAGAAATCATAATTGGAAACGTTCATACATATTTCAGAGGGATACACTGGTAAAAAATAAGATAAAATGCAAGAGGAAAGAAGCTAAACGCCTCAGCTCAAGATGAACTTTGGCTAAAACTAGGTTGCTGTTTCCCCTAAACATCCCTCATGCAACCCAATTGACAACACTTGAATTAAACAGGTGCAAATGAAACACCGTTAAACAGGACTCTCTTAAGAACAGAGACTCCTACAATTTGATTGCCTATCTTATCTTCAGGCAGAATATTAAACATATGAACAAAACAATCCTGCTCGATACAACCTACCCAACAGGATATATGTAAATACATAGTGAATTAGAAAACACAAACAGTCCAGGCTCTAGGGCTGGACCCTACTGCCAAGGCAGCTCTGTGGCTGACATCATGCATAAACAACAACTAGGCTTCCTGGAGCCCAGCCAACATCTGGGTTTTGTCTTAAAGGATGCACTAGCTTCATGTCAACATTACTATTAAAAATCATGTAAAATTTCACAGATTTAGAAAAAGAAAGGAAAAAAAATCCCACCACACCCAGAAAATGCATGAAGAAACAGGAAGAAATCTAAATATAGCTATTCCATCATGAAGATTTTATTTGCGCCAGCTAGGAATGATTTTCTCACTCGTATCTTCAGCAGATTTGTGCCAATTTTGCAATTTTTGTGCTTTTACACCCCCCCCCCTNGTACACCCAAAGAAAATGTATTCCAACCTCAGGGTTGGATGAGCCATGGCTGTAAGCCAGGGTTTCTGCATTGAATTACCAGATTTTTTTTCCAAATCTCTCTATGCTCTGCCAATTCATTGTCTCCAGAAGTAAGAAGAAGCTAATAAAGCTGTGTTGGTGTGTTCAGTACGGTCCAGCACTCTCTGCTAACCTCCTGTTTCACTAGGCTGAAATCCCACCTTCCAGTGCTAAAGCATGCTGAAAGTTTTGGAGAGCTGTTACTGGAGAGCATCTGCTAAAGAGCTCCGTGCAGGTAACTCATAAACTTGCACAGAATGTCAGGAGCTGTCTGTGAAGGCAGGATGGATCTGCAGGATCAGGGCCTCGTATTCTGAAGACGTGATCTGGACTGGTTCTTTGCCGGTCTAACTGGTTGGACTTCACTAGAATTGCTCTTGACACACCAGCAGCAGAGAAAGGAAAAAGTGGCCTTTGAAGATGCAAGTGACATTTCCCATGGCTTCTTTAGCTTCAGGACTTTGATAATACCACTGTGCAGAGAAGGGAAGTCTCTGCTAGGTTGAAAGTAACCTATTTTATTAAAAATGTTCATCTCTGATGTTTAGTAAAAGCCAAGTGCCCTCCATTATCTACACAAAAATAGCCCACTAGGTATTCAGGGCTGTCTTTTCTAGTATCTCTGCACACTCTGTAGCCCTGGGTATGTTCCTCATGCATTAACTGAACAGGATTCTCTGAACCACTCCTTGATCTGTGGTATACTCCACATTTAACATTGTTGTGCACTCACTCGCTGAACCATTTTTAAACTCAGTCTCCTGCTGAGAGCTAAATGCACTGTTTGTATTCTAATCTTTGTACCTACTGCAGCTAAAGTATAGTGGTTCCACAGCTAGAAGGCAATAGCTAAAGTGGAGGAAATGTAATTAAGAAGAATAAAAAAAGATTGATAGAAAATGCAGCACATTGCTCTAGACATATTAATTTAGTGCTATCTGAGTGACTTGAACAACTAATTTATTAAAATTACCTGGAAGCATCTTATGATTACCCCAACATAAGCAATCTGTAATTTGCCTCTGCCTCTATTCTTGGCAAGACAGTCCACGCTTTGCATGCTCAATATACAAGATGCAGGAAAACCAATTAATGTTGTTGACCTGTACAAATAGGATAACACCAGTGGACTTGATCACCGTCAGACAAGTGCAGGTAACTGGTAAATGAAGGACTCAGTCCTAATTTGTGAAGCCAGTCAGAATTAAAACATGCTGAACTCTCGCTGGCTTCCATGAGAGGTGTGAATGTTCAGCATCCTGTGCCACTCTGAGATGGTTGTGACTTCACAAGTTCATTGCCTGTAGCAGCCAGAAAATGAACCCCTAGAAGGGAGAGGTGGCTGTAATGAGAGGAATGCCACACACTGCTGTGCCAGGCTCCTGCCCACTTTTGGCCTCCCAGCTCCATCCCTCCCAAAGCTGCCCTTGCGTGACGAGCTCGCAGCTCCTCCACCAGTAATATGCTGCAGATTATTGAACTGACTCTCAGGGTTTGAGGAGATCTCCATGGTGGTTTAAGTACACCAAGCTCATCACTGAGCTCCTATGTGCTTGTTCATAGATGTCAGCAGGGTGAGGTCACTGAAAAAGTCTGAACTGGTTAATCCAGAATACCATAAAAAAGAATTTATCTTCTAAAAAACCAAGTCTAGTAGTGGAAGAAATCAGACATAAGTCAGAAATTGTTTTAGAGAGCATTTTCTGTTGGAACATAAAAGAAGGTTTTGTTCCTGAGCAGGAAATGGTGATAAAAGTGGAAACTGATAAGCAGGACATGTCCAAGGGACAACAGAAGAGACCTAGCCTGACAGGTGCAGTGCTGTTCCACTGCACTCAGATCTGGAGAACATCCAACCCTGTGCTGACTGTTGGGAGAGTGGCTGTCATACTCAGTCCATGAGGAGAGACCTAGTGACAAACGAAAGAAAAAGCCCCAGAGATTCAGTCCATAGTGGCAGATCCTCAATCCATGGAAGCCTTTTGCTGCCGTAGCCATGTTCCAATGGTTAAGAATAAAAGATGGTTTGGACATCTGGTTTCTGGTCGTTGATCAAGCAGTGTCTCACCCCTGGAACTACACTGCCATATGAGTCTGCTCATCAAGGCTTCACAGAAAGGCCAGGCACTGTTTGTCACCCCACAATGTCACATGAAGAGAATCCACACCCCATCTGGCCTGTTTGGGGTTAAAAGGGCTCCCTGGAACACTGTGCTGCTCGAGGCCATGCTCCTCCCCAGTCAGTCACCAGTGGCTCTGTGGTCCTGACAGCTTTGACTTGCATTGCATCTGACAGGAAGAGAGACACAGCTACCTGGTAATAAATGTCATGGCCCATAATTACTGAGAAAAACTATTTCATGGGGATGGAAAATGTTGTGCTGACCTCTCCTTTTAATATCTGTATGTCTGTGAAAGTCTGCAATTCACAGCAAGTGTGAACCAAATTCAGCTACAGAGTTCCTTCAGCAATGAGGGCATTGCACCAAGGAATGGTTTTGACCCCTTGTGTGCAATCAGGATATGACAAGGCGCTGCTGAAATGACCCACTGCACAACTGCTGGAGGCCAGGGAAAGGCCCCTCTTCTGTTGGTAGAGAGGGCAGGGCACAGCCACAAAGCCTCATGATAGCGCCTCTCTTGGAATTTCCCTCAAGTTCATTTTCTAAATGATTATCCAGCATATGATTCTCCCAGCCCCGTGTCTCTTCTGGTGATTAGTTTGCTGCCAACTCAGTCTACATGGACCTTCCCTGAGTCCATAATGGGAAAGGTATTAATTATAGCCAGGGAAAATTGAGTTTCATGACTCCCAGAGGACCATGCTACTGTCTCTATGAAACAACTTCTTTCCACCTTTTTATGTCAAGTACAACAGACTCCACATAAATGATGCAAGACATTTTTATGAGTTACATCATGAATGGAAGAGAACAGCAATTGTATCGAACTGCCTGTGTACATTAACCTTGTTTCTGAGGAGCTAAAATTATTTTTGGAAGTAAAGTTAAAGCTACTGCACTAAGATGGTCTTCCTTCTCTTCTTTTGCCTGTTATCAGAGGTCATACCTCCACCTGCTTGAACATTAGAGAGGGTTCTAGATAGTGAATAAAATTTGCAAACCCTAAAGCTGTGCACTCAAGTTCTTACCCCGAGGAACATTTTAAAGAGGCACCATAAAGATAGCCCAACCCAGTGTACATTAAGTACACTACCAACTAATTTCAGGAGGCCACTTGCGCTGGAGAATGAGTCTCAGTTCCAACAGATAACCACTTCTACTGCTCTTATCGTGACAGCATCCTTCAGAAAGACCATTGCTCTCCCAGATATAAGTGAATCATCCTAAGTTCATTAAGGACTAAATCAGAGATTGCTGTTAAATTTTCCTTGATTTGCGCTGCATACTGATAATCATTAAAACACAGCTTTCTTGATAATTCACTTTTATTCCTTGAGGTTCTTCTGTATGAGGACTATAGTTCCCTAAGCAGTGTGATCTTGTCAGGAAGTGGCAGCACAGAACTGGGAGAAAAAACCCCAAACCCTTAAGTTTGAATCCTTATGCTGCCACTGCAAAAAAGGAAAAAGTGAAAAAACCTCTCTCTCTCATTTCTGAAGAATGGGAATTAATTGCCTTGCACATATACACACACAATTTCAAATAGGCTCAAGTAGCATGCGTCTAAGAATTAATTGCACATGCCTATTTTCTCTGAAGTAGAGACACATTAAGGATGTAAAGACATTTCCAGACCCATGGGAACAGTGTTCTTATAGCAGCAGCACTCCACTGGAATACCAAAGAACCTGTGGGGTTTGCTTTTTTAAATGTGTTTAGCATGGCTGAGGAGCCTGAGGCTGCTGCTGTGGCTGTTGAGTCCCTGCCAGTCCTGGGCCAGGAGCACAGGGAGTGTGAGGAGCCCGGGCCACGTGTCCCCAGCCTGATGGACACACAGAAGACACATCTGCATGCAAGAGCAGGATGTGTGAGCGGGAGCTCTGACATTGGTGGGCACATAGGGAAAGGGCAGCAAGGGCAGGAATGGACACAGAAGTAGCTGGTGCCAGGAGCAGAACTGAGTTTGCGCATCGTCTCCTGCCCTTCTCCCCCCCTCCTACTTTTTAAGTCATTCCTTTACAACTTTCTCCAAAGCATTGAGAAAAGGAGATGGAAGAACACACCCTGCTCCAAATGAAGCCCTGAGTACTTCTCCACTGCTCCTGTTTTACCCTGGAGAAACAGGAGGCAAGGCTCCCCAGCACACTCAGGGCTTCATCCAAGGCCTCCTGTGCTTGCTCAGAGCTCTGGTGTCCAGGGGGAGCCCAGGGCTGTGTGAGATCATGGAGCAGCACAGGGCAGCACTCCTCCCTCCTGGAATGCACCTGATCCTGCCAGGAGCAGCTCCCAGCTCAGCTGGGCAGGCTGAGCCATCACTCACCTCCCCTCAGGTGTGAGCCAAGGGGAGGAAAGACCAACCCAGCCCAGGCAGAGAAAGCAATTGCCCAGGGGAGCAGGGAAAGAAGCTTCTTCCCCTGCCCCTCCCATGGCTGTGCTGCCACCAACAGCCCAGCAAGAGGCAGGCTGGGGTGCTGGTCCTTGTCTCAGCAGCAGCAACCTAGGCTGGGCATCCCGGGGGCAAGCAGAAGGGCTTGAAATGGAGATTGCCACTTCTGTCATCTAAGAGAGAGAGGAAAACCCCTGAAGTTTCCCTGCCTCACTGTTCCTGCAAAGAGAAACTGCAGGTTGTGCGTGTAGGGACCTCAGGCTAGTTCAGAGTGCCTTGTGTGCTCATTAGAAAGGCCTGACACCAATATACAGTATAAACTCCCACTTCTGGAACACTCAAAACACACACAAAAAACCCACAAAAAATCTAGCCTTAAATTTTGTGGAGGCAATTTAAAACAAGAAAAGCTTCACAGATTCCTGAAAATGCTGGATTCTAGTTTTAGTCAGATCTTGATTAAATGCTGCTTCACTGAAAAGGGTGTGTGATTTCTCATCAGCATAAGTAATCTGCTATAATAGCTGTGTAGGCTGTCAAACTATTGTCAAATTGAAACACTGATTTCCCCTTTATGTCCATTTGATCATAAATTGCATTTTGGATTTCTGTGCTTTCTCTACAAAGGCTTTTGAGCTCAAGATCACAGAGACAATCTGGCAATAAAAACATTCAAGCAGCAATACAGAGAGCTGGGAATTTATGGTATCAGGATTTATTTTTAAAATATAGGTTTCTCCTGATAAACTAATATTGTCGTCTGTTCTGGTGGCAGAGCATACTGCAAACAGCAATTTTCCCCTAGAGAAAAAATGTCAGATTGTGATTTATGAACAGGGAGCCACTAAAGGGTATGATTTCACCCTAAATTAGTAATTTATCAAGTAAAGAACAACAAGCAAATAGCTGAATATTGGTGTCTTAAAGGGTCAATAGACTTTTCACTAACTTTTGCTTCAAGCACAAATAACCAGAGACTCCTCCAAGGAAAAGCTGTTCTAGTGGATGCCCTAGAAAATGAAAACATTTAGGTCTAAGTGTTGGGGAAAACATTCCCAACGTGACCTTTGAGTGTCCACATGGCTTCAGAGGAGCCCCACACAAGGGGACTGCACAAGGCTGCTAAATGCATCAAGTCCTTTGAAATGTGGTAGTATAAATCAAAAGGATTTACTGGGAAGAAGAGGAGCAAGAAAAAGAAAACAAAGCCATCTAAAGGGGTGAGTGTTTGTTTGCAACCTTAATTAACTGTCTGAAGTGAAGCAGTTGATTTCCATGTACAACGGATTATGAATTATTGGAAATCACTATTACACAAGTCAACAGAACAATTGCTTTGCAAAATCCTCTTACAGGCCAGGGAAATGAGTTTCTAGACACCCATCTGGGAGGAGGTTCCCTCTACCTCTGATCAATTTTGGCAGGAAATATATACCATCAGTGCCTAAAGGCATGACCATGGATGCAAAGTTATTCAGCCAGGACTTCAAGCAAACCAAGGAAGATCAAACTGTAATTCCCTAGTCACTCCCTCAGAAATTTTTTCTCCAGGCTCCCCAGCATTCACTCCCAAGAATTTCAATGATTTGTAATTTTGTTGACTTAGAAGCTGCAGTGCACTCAAATTCACACTGCTCTCAATCTTACAAATGAATTATAAGTTCTTTTTTTTTTTTTTTAAATACCACACTGCAGATGTGAATATCTGGATCTGGGTCCATAATTTCCACAAAATCAGGCAATTAAAATTTTACTTGCGGTAATTTAAGTGCATCTGTAAAACTGCTACTAGACATGTCAATAGAACAATTTATGGTTCTGTGCCTTTAGATCTGGACTATTAGAAGATTTCATGGTGCATCAATCCAACTGCCATGAAAAATGGGTGTTTATTTTAGTGGTGAGATGCCATCAATCTGTTTCTTTATATGGCACAGCTGGATTTAATAATAAATGAAGAACTTAGTTTCTTAACTACTGCAAAAATTTCTTGTCCATGCAAGAACTTCAGATTCAGATTTCTATTGATGAAATTCAACTGTCTCCTGACAATTTGTATAGGTCTGTATCTTTTTCTGAGATTGTTTAAATATGTATAATTAAGCCAATAATTAGAGCAAGCCAAAGAAGATTCTCCAAGCCTCAGATTCTCAGATTGTGTAGCAGAAAGGTATTGGATATAATACTTGTCTAATAAAATGTTGTGATTTTTTTTCCTCATCCTTTGTAATGATGCTGGAACTTCCTTGGGTGATGGTATGGCCTTTGCTCTTTCAAACTGCAGAGAACAAAAGCAGTGGTAACCAGAGATATGCAGAATAAAGGGCTGCAAAAGAAGGAGGTTGCTGTATCACAGGAAATTGAGTGAGAGACACCCAAAGCCAACCATTTAAATCAGTGCCACTGGTAAAGGCTTAGTTCTGATCCTGAAAAGGACTGGGAAGGAAGCCCTTTCCCATCAGTTGTAGCTTGCTTGAACACTCACATCTGCAAATGTTGTACTTTGGCTTTGTAAGAATTGAGAGTTGCCTTATTCACCACAGTCAGTTCTTAGGTCGGGTGGTCTCAGTGCTTTTTGGCTTTAATGATTACAGTAGGTGTGCTTTGAAAAAATGAAGAAGTATTACTTAATCTGCCTGAAGAATGTGTGTATTTATTCTAAAAGGTGGCAATGAGGACAGGGTGGCAGCTGCCCTTCACGTCTGACCATCAGCTCTCCCCTGGTTCCTCCCACCAGAAGCATTTCCCAGGCTAGAGGAGAAAGTCTCCTGTGAGCCAGTGGCATCCTCTACTTTGTTTAAACTTTGGCACAAGAACCGAGTCCAGAACGATCTAAATTCTCATTCAGGGGAAACAGCCTGGGACAATCTATAGCAGGAGAGGCCAAGATTCAGCTGACACAAATAACCTGGTTACAAATTTATCCTGGGTAGCAGAGAGGCAGCCTAGAGAACCAAGTACAAAAGCTTGCTCTGACATTCCCACATCAATGGCCTGAAACAGCCACACTTGTGCAGCACAAAAGCTGCAATGAGACATTAAACACGGGCCCAGAAAAGCCAGAGCATTAATGATCAGTGCCCACACAGGAGCACAAAAGGAGAGAGGCAGCCATTTCATTTTGCTGTCCTTAGAAGAGAGGGCAGAGAGGCCACAGCCTGTGTTTACAGGGGCTGAAGCCTTGGAGAGAGCCAGCGGGTTTGCAGCCCTGAGGAACGGCCTGGTCCCCTTGGGCAACCTGGCAAGGCAGAGGGATCACCAAAAAACTGATTCGTGGGAGGTGGTCTGTGTCAGCCACCACCCCGGCCGCTCACAGCTCACTGCTGCCATGCTCCATCCAAGCTGAACTCTGCAGCTGAACTCAGCCAGCCTGGGGAGTGGTGGGCACTGAGCAGCCCCAGAGCAGCCCAGAATTTCCAAACAGCCCTGACTTGCTGTCAGCTGCACTTGCTGTAACCCTGCTGACACGGGCGGCGCGACTCCTGCTGCCCTCCACGAGCACTGCTGTGATGCTGGAAAATGGAGAGGGCCACCTGGGAGCACTGCCCTGCACAAACCATCCCCAGGCTGTCCTGTGCAATCTCTTCTGCATTTCCCCAGCAATGACATTTCATCACTTTTGAATGAAACAAATTATTTTGCAGTGAAATTACCCTTCTTTTTTTTTCTGTCAGCTAGAGGTCAGACAGTCTGCTTAATAGCAAAGCAAACCAAAAATGCCGCCTTCATTTTATTCTGTTTTCATTTTTTTTCAATAAACATTGCAATTGTTTTAATTTGACTACCTAAATGTATTTATTTCATTATGAACAGCTTTTCTGGCGATGGCTGCTGTCCCCTGAATTCCTATGAGAAGCACTTTAGTCAACAGTTTTAAACCACTTCATACCACATTGCTCTGTACCACCACATTGTTATTTTTGACACATAATGTGCATTTCAAAAGCAGAGGTTATTTCTCAGAGAGCATACACCCTTTGGGCTCACCTGGAGTCAAACACTTTAACATATATTGGAGGCTGCCAGGAGTATTTCATAGGAGTTTCACATTTGAAATGGGTTTATCTGACATAAGTCATGGGAATTGATTTACTCTGCCAAGAGAAACAGCTCCAGCTTCTCTACCCCTTTAATAACACCCCTGGAGAGCCCTGATGGACAGTGGAAGTTGCCAGCGGAAGGAACAGCCCACAGCTCGCTGGCAGAGGCCAGATTATCACACTGAAATTGTGCTGCAACTTCCACATGGACTTTTTGTCCAATCCCATTTATCCTCCCATGGTAACAGATCATCATAAAACATCAACATCCAAAAATCTTTGCTGAGGGTGTCCTGAAGATTGATCTAAGTAGAAAGAAGCATCTAAAGTGACAAGTCTCAAAAGAGACCTCTCAGGTTCTTGTTTGAAGCCTGTGCTAGTTGAGGTTTGTAGGATCAACAGAAACCTCTGCTCATATTAGAACTGCTTTGTTAATATTTTTCGCTTAGCCACAAAAGCAGTTAGAAAAAGGGCATTTACTGGCAGAAAATAAAGCACAGATGGATAGGCCTTCCTGGATATAAAATACAGGACTACTCAAAATCTAGTAACAGTTCCCAAGTTGAAGGAAGAGTCAAGGACAAAACTGGAGTACAAGAGAAGAAAAATGAAGGCAGACTGAGATAACTCTCTTGACATAAAAAAAAAGGTATAGAATGCAGGTTTGTTTGCTTGGTTTTTTAAAAAAGCCAAAATAAAATCCTAGTTAACAGCTTCCCATGAACAATGACCTACAGAACAAATCAGCTCAGAAATCTGCATTCAGCAGTTTGTTGCCCAAGTCCTACTCTTTACTCCCTGGAGCACACAACCCTCCCAGAGCTATTTGCAGTAATGAATGGGTCACATTTACTGTGAAAAGGGACCCAGGAATAGGGCAAGCTTCTCTCCAGAGAGGTCTCTTGTAAAGCCCCTGCGTGCACAGAACTTGCCTGAATGCCTGGGGAATGTTTTGCTGCTCTTGCTGGCTGAGACAAAGCACTGTGGAAAGCCTAATCTGTATGTCAATTGGTTATAAAACTAATATTTACCCTGACTACATTATGATTTTACAGAAGTAAGGAGATCTTATTTAACTCAAAAAGATGACCCTGTTTTCACACCACTCTTTTCTTATTCATGTATCCACCCTCTTGTATTACAGAGTCTTTCCCTTAGTATTTTATACTATGATTAATTGACAAAGGTAGCTTACATGTATTATAAAAGACTCAAAATCAAATCAGGTGACAGAAAAAAAAACCAGACAAGGGAAAGAAACCACAAACCCAAGGAAAAATCTTCAGTTCTTACATATTCCTCAAATGTTTTAATATTCAGAATGAGTATAGACTTTATGGCCTATTTTTACTTTTCAGGAAATTCTGACTCATCCTTCTAAATTAAAAAAAAAAAAGAAAAAAAAGAAAGAAGCATTTGGGACTTATATTCCTTGCATAATCATTACAGATACATACATATAAAATCAACTCCATAAATTAATAAATATAAAAAGAAAATATGTATTTATATAGAGGGAGTCATCTTTCCCCAAGTTATGATGGGCTTTGAGACTTGCTCAAAAAAAGACCTGTGCAGCATAATTTTGGAACACTCTGACATTTTGGGTTGTGAAATCATGTCTGTAACTGATTAGGATTAGTGGATGCTGACAAAGGAATGGGATTACTGAAGTCCACAATTTCTTGCAGTTGCTGTAAGCAGACACAGAAAGCACAGCAAAATGAGTAACACCCCTCCTGCCCTAAACACAGGGTGACAAAGATGACACTGACCCAAACCTTTTCAGAAAATCCTGCCTGGACAGACAAAGCCTGGAATGCCAGCAGCTCGTGTAGGGTTCCAGAACAGTAGAGCTCACTGAGAGCTTACCAGAAGAAAAAGCCCCAGAGGTTTTTGTGCTCTTTGTGCTGCTCAGAGAAAGAAGCAGCTTCTCAAACACCACCAGCAGCAGCACAGAACGGGAACAAGCCCAGGATCAGTGACAGCACCGTGGGTCTGCCTGCGCAGGTGTTGCACTCCATATCCTTTGCACATCAAGCCATGCACAGTTAGGTGCTCCTGAACAAAAAGGCACAAAACTAAAACTAATCAGGGAATTTCAGTTAGTGAAGGAATCTGATGCTTCACCTACTTTTTGCAGTTGGCTTTACAAGCACAAATGATGTTTCTGTGACTTTTCCCTCGCTGAAAGGAAGTGCAGTGGCTAGAGATTAACCTTCATCCTCCCACCACACTGCAGGTAGTAATCAAGGGGGAGAATATTAAGCTCCTTTCTCTCAATAATGATCTTCTGATCTAAAAAAAGTCTTTTACCTCTTACAACTAAAAAATATGTGAAAAGAGGGGAATTAGAACAGAAGCAGCTCCACTTCAGCACGCAAATATCCTTATGAGCTCGGAGCTCAGAAACACCACTGTGAATACAAATATATTTCATTTGACACAGAAGAGGCTTTTTATCAATAAAGACGAGAGGAATAAATCCCCAAATTGGGTCATGAAAGTGCCCTTTGGACTTATCTTTATTCTTAATGGAGAGCCCATTCCTGCAGTTTTTAGGGAATGACTCCAAAGAGTCTCTGGTACAAGGAGACCTTCACACACTTCCAAGTGCTGAGTGCTTCTCAGAGAAGTGTTTGCATTGCCTTTTTTTAAGTTAGAGAAAATATTCTCTCCAGAGGCAGAAAAGAAGATAAATGGTCTACATTATTCAAAGAAAAAACCTAACTCATCCTGCCCACTGTAAGGTCTCTAAATTTACCTGCCTTACCAGCAGAGCCCATCTCAGAGAATGCATCAGATTTCCAGCATCGATAATTCTGCAGAGGTAATGCATTATCTCCTCCCTCAACTGTTTACCAACAGGAAAAAGAATCTGTGGGGAAGCAGCATGAAAATACCAGAAACTCAAGTGCTGAATACTCCACATAACAACCCTCATTAACGTTGTCAGTAAAAGGTTCTTAAGCAAACAATCACTCTTTCTGTCCCAGCTCTTCACAGACTTAGACATCCTCTAGCTTCTGACTCTGTGTTGCCTATTGCATTCTTGCACTTCATCTAGAAGTTTGTTAAGGAAGGCAAATATGTTTATGCCAATAGTCTCTTCCCGAGGCCAGCAGATATCTGTGCTCTCCACTTAGACTGAGAGCTTGTGAAATTCATCACAGTGAAACACAGGCAAATGAAAATGGCACATTGTCTTTAAATGCCATGCTGCTGTTTAATACTTTTATCATTTTCTATTAAGGAATTGTGAGGATTTCACTTGTAATGCACACCCCTGCTAAAAGTGAGGGCGTCTATTACACTCACAGGTCTCAAAGGCAATACTTCTCAGTAGAACATCTCTTATTAAAATTCTGTTACATCACCTTTTTACTGGGAATTTTGGCATCTGTTTTTATGTCAGATTTGAGTAACAAGTTAAAATCACAATCTACAGCAAAATCAAATTTCAGAAATATTTCCTTTAAGAAGGATGAAACTTCTTTGTGTCCAGAAGGATTTTTCAATCTTCACTGAATAATAGTAGAAAAAAAAATTTGACATATAAGGTTCCAATGATTTCCCACAGCATTCTGATAAAACCTTATGCATTTTTGAGAAATGCTCCCATTTTGCCAAATCAGTAATATCAGATAGAAAAATGCATCAACCAGCACCATTCAGTCACCTTTGAATTCAATTTCATTCGTTCAGTTGCTGCACATGATTTTTTTTCCCCTCACTTTTTATTGACTGAACTTTGTTCATTGGATTTCAAAAGTGTTTTCCCCAATAGTCTCTTTAGAAAATGCAAAAAGAAAGGTTCTCGGCTGGTGGAGGCTGGCAAAGCTCCAGCCAAGTCAGTGGGCCTCAGCTGAGGCACTGGCCCTTTGTGAGTGCTCACAGAGGCTTTTTATGTGCTGCAGAGATGCTGGGTTATGCAGAGGAGGCAGGAAACCTCACTGTGTCTCCAGTTTGCCAAGATTATAGATGTTTTAGCAGCCACCAGTCATTTTAGGCTAATGATTCTGGATAAAGGAGAAGACTCAGTGGATTCAGATAACTCTGACTGCTTTACCTGCCCAGACCTTTGCTCGGTGTGTTTGCAGAGCCAGGGATGCATGTTCAGGCAGATAAGCATGTATCTGGGAACTCCCAAAAGCTCTCCTTGCTTTCATTTTCACTTGAGCTCTGAGCGCTTTGAGGAACAAAATCTGTAGCACAAAGCTGGAGAGGAAAGGTCCAGTGGCAAAGCTTGCAGGAGAGAGCAGCCTTGCAGTGAGGAAAGGGGATGAGCAGAGACCCCCTGGCCATGACACCATCCTGCCCATGAGGCTGTTTGGAGAACAGAGGAGGGACCCTGAGTGCAGGATCTGAAACCCCTCTCCTTCCTATCAAGTTACCTCAAGCCTGCAGAAACCTTTTCGTGGAGGATCTTAGAGCAAAGGCTTGAACTAACGGCGTTGCTGCATACATTTGCATTACTTTTTGCTGTGGAAATTGGTCAACAGTCTCAAGGACTTCCATCATTGTGGCTTTTTACCACAACATTTTATTGCTTAATCTGCACAGAGTCCCTCATGGATGGCCATTGCTTACACACAGGAATTTATTTGCCTCCACAGTATCCCGGAAACATCCCGTGGGCTATGGAGAAATCAGAATTCCTCAGAAACCCTCCCTCATTCCTTCATTTTCCTGTAGTCTCTGAACAGGTGAAAATCAGTACATCTGTTCCAGCCACTCTAAAGACGATGGAAAATCAGCAGAAGGACGACAACAGAAGAGCAAAGAAAAATTACATTATAGAAAAATGCTAATGTCATAGCTGGTCCTGATCCACCCCAAAAAGTAACTGAAACCAGCAAAGAAAACTGATTCCATGTGATCAACATTTGGCTCTACCATGATGCTCCTCACTTGCTTGAGAGTGGTGTCAGGAATTTCCTGATAACGACAATTCATTTTCATGAGAGTGAGAGAAATTCATCTTGCAGAGCTGCTCATGTGTCAGATCTGACTTAGCCAAATGAAGAGTTTTTAATTTCAAGAGAATTGAAAAATATTTCATATTGTTGAATTTTTAAAAGTTCAGATGTTAAAAATATCCACCATATAGTAGCATCTGTAGCATAATAAAGCAGTTTATAATTAAATTTCATTGAAAGTGAAATTAAAGTGCTATTGGTGAGAGAAAGAAACAGAAAAATCTGGTACTGCAGATTTTCAGTTCAGTAGAACTGAACTAAAAATCAGTTCAGAAGAAATACAGTTCAGTAGTCTGAAAATTAAAAAAGGCAGGAGTAAAGAAGGCAAAAGAGAGTGAAACAATATCAAAACCAAGAAAAGATCACTGCATTTTAATCCAGTTCTTGATACAAAGTCATGCCTCAGTGCACAGATGGCCAGGAGCAATAAAAGAATACTGGAGTCCAAAGCACAGGACCATACCTTCTTATCCCCCCCCCAAAACACAAGAGAACTTGTTTGAGACTGCAGGGGATGAGGCTTTGACTCTGCCAGCAGCAAACACAAACACCTCTGAGCTCCTGGCATCGGTGTGGAAACCAGAAACACCCGAAAAACTTCTCCCAAAGTTTTTCAGAGTGCAGGAGATCATCTAGGTTAAAAACCATCCTCCTAAATACAGCAAATGCAGTAGGTTTTTGCTGGGAGAAAGTGAGCTGCAGCTCAGTGCAGAGATGTGGGCAGAGCCCCTGGGATCAAGGGAAAAGGCCTGCATGGCAGCAGTGCCCGGAGCAGGCTCCGCTGCCACAGGGCAGCAAGCATCCCTCTGCTCAGTTCAGCACGGCTGGAGAGCCAGGGCTTAAGACAGGACTCTGCAATAAACAATTTAAGGAAAAGGTTTGCAAAAATGCCACTCTGAAGGGCTGGGAACACGGGCTATTCACCTTAAAGCTTTGTAACAGCTGCTCTGCCCAGGGATGACAAATGCTACCTCCTCTGCTGAGAGATGGAGAGAGAGAAATCAAATGTGGCAGCTGCTTTTACTGTGTAATGCTGCTTTCCAATCTTTGAAAAATATCAGATATTAAGAGAAACTTGTGGGGAGAATGTGAACAGGCATTCTGAAATAGAATTATCCAGAAAAAAAAAGTTGAAGGTATTTTAAAATACCCTGAGAGGTATACAACCCTCACACAGCAAGGAGAGAGAAAAATTACAGCTGGTAGAAAACTTGTTCTGTGTTCCTCTGGCATTGTAAAATAAAATAGAACATGTAGGAAAATGAATGTTAGGGTATGATATCTGACTGCTGTTAGACCTGGCATCCAAATGTTAAGTTTTTTGGGTGCTCTAAAAACAATGGAGACAATAGATGCATTTAGAAATTGAGGAAAACAGAGGGAAATAGAAGGAAAAAACCTTGAACACATTTTCAGAAACAGTACAGGACCTGGCAGGATAAACCTCTGGTGTAAATGTCATTTAGTACTTCTCAACATGTTACCACCTTCCTTTTTTTCCTACATGTTAAACAAACCTGTGTTTCTTCACTACATTCCCCACTATTGTAGGTCTGGGCTGTAGCTGCATCTTGGTTTTAGCCTCTAAGAATGTGAATATTTCCTTCCTATTTCACTCAGTTCCCACTCATATGACAGTCACAGCATCAAAATACCCACTTACAAGCTCCTGTGTGCAATAACAGCACAGATGAAACAGCATCTTTGTACAAAAATATTATTTATATTTATATATTAAATATATTTCTCTATTATAGAAAACCTCATTTCTATACATAGCTCTCTATTGAGAACTTTCCTACATGAGAAGTTATTTGAATAAACTCTTGATGTTCAAACACTTCGACTGCGTATCCACGGGGATGATTTTGTTTGACATTTGCTCTGTGTAACAGCAGACAATCCTTCAGGTGAGGCAGGGTCTGTGCCTGGTGCACAGGACCCTTTCCTCCTCTGCTGGATTTGCCCTGGCCCGAGGAAGGCAGTGGGGATGCAGCAGGGGCAGCCCTGATGTGCTGTTCTGTCACTGCCTGCTGGGGCTGGGCATTGCCAGGGGTCTCTTGATGATGTTCTTGTAATTCCACAACTCAGGGAATTCAATCCCAGACTTTCAGACTCAGTCTGGCAAAACAGAGAAGGGTTTTCTGAGGCAGTATTTGCCACCTACCCTGGTGCAAGATGAAGGCTTTCTTAGTGTTTAACATTTGGGAAAAAAAAAATGAGGGAACTGCTGTTTGGCTTTTTAGTACTGTTTGTTGTTTTTTCTTGTTTTATTTGAGTTTGAGAATGCAAGATGAAACTAGCAGACAAAGGATTATAAATAAATGCCCTCCATAGTTGCAATCTAAACACCAGTAACAGTAAGTGCTAGTGAGGGGCTGGTTTTCTGGCAGGGACAATGACACTGACTGCTAATCCCTCTGCCCTCAAACCAAATATCCATTGCCTCAGTAACTGAAGTTTTGCTGCCTACCCAGTCAAATATATAGCCAGCACCTGTTGCATTAAGAACATTTGATATGTTAAACCTTTCCAAATCTACCTACAGATTTCCCATTCCCAGAAGGAACTAAGTCTTCACATCAGAGAGAAGAAAATGTTCCTTCTGAGGTAAACTCCAGCTTCTGTCCCTACCAGTACAAGGTGGAAAAAGGCACAGCCTTACTTATTTTTGATGGAGCTGCATAATGCATCTTGTGGTGTGCAAAGTTTCCAACCCTTCAGAACATTTTGTATTTATGATGCAGGTTTTTGCTGTACCAAAAAAAGGCATCTGAGGTGATGCAAAAGAAAGCCTTTCTCGTTAGACTGCAGCAGAAGCCTTCCCTCCTCACTCTCTGCTCTGCAGCAATTTACTTTTAGTTTGCCATTAGGATAATTTTTTTTTTCTCAGAATGGAGCCCAGGAAATTTTCCAAGGTGACACAGGATGATGTTACCAAAGAAAAAGAAATTGTCACATGTTTTGTAAAGGACAATTTCTTTTGCAGCCTGAATACCGCTTGCTTTTTGTGACAGTGTTGGTAAATCCTGGACTTAAGATCTCTGAAATTAGCCTTTAACTTCCTTAGGGGGTTTGGTCTCAGCTGAAACCCAACCATGGAAATAGCAAATAATTAAAACCAACCAAACAAAACTCCCTGGCTTTTGAGATTTGTTGCTATCATTAATATTTTACTATAGGGGGAAAATGCCATCAGTGTTTGGGAGCCAATGGTCAAGAACAATTTACTTGAAAGTAATTAATTTTAAAAGACTCACAGGCTCTGTATAAGTCAGCATCATTGCACAGGTGTGTTTAACAGATCCAGATTTTGCTACTTTCCTGGCTGCAAACACTGAATCAAATCCATTTTTACCTTAAAGTGCAGCTATCTCAGAAAAGCAGCTCTTCCCACACTCAGTGAGGGCTAACACTGGCTTGCAATGTAAATAAAAGTACCCAGAGGGAGAGGGGATGAGCAGCCGTGGTTTCCACAGACTCCATCCATGACACACAAGAGGAGCTCCAGGACAAGGCCAGGTGGAGAGCTGCTGTGAAGATGGGCAGATGATCTGCTTCACCTCTGTGAGCAGAAGCACCTTGCAGAACAGTTCTTAGTAAATAATTTGCTGTATGAGTGAGGAGAGAAGCCAGGGGCTGGAAATCACCCAGAGGTTTCCCTCCTCCTCCTCCTCAGCTACAGCACAGAACTCAGAAAGTCCATACCCACCTAATACCTGTGAGAAAGCAGGATTATTTCATGAAAATACTGCTTCAAGAACTCCTACAAGTACAGACAGTTCTTTTTGTTGCTTAGAATACTGTAACTATTAACAGACCAACTGTTCAAACTAATAGAGAACTTGGTTTTCTGGTGCTGTTTATTTTACTGTATTCAAACAGGAAAATGACATTTCAAGGATCAGCACTTTATTATAAACTAATACCTTTCCTAGTAACGGAGGTTTTCCTGTAATTCCCAACCTGGCTCTCACTCTGACTGAAAGGCTGAGTTAATTTCTCAGTGGAACAGCAGTTGAGAGAGGGATAGGAGAAAAAGAAAGAAACCTGAGATAAGGTCGTATAAACTTGAATTCTCTCCTAATTTGGTAAAGGCAGATTGAGTGACATAATATGAATTTTAACCAGAACTTGTGCTGGAGGATATTTCTGAAGAAATTGGTTTTTTTAAATCTTTATGGAAAAGATTTATTTATGAGAGTTTATGAAAAAGAAGATCCAACACTGCAGCAGTCCCACACAGCCTGGGAGCTTCACTTCCCACAGGTTGGCATCGCCAGGGCCAGGCGATTAAATTTAGTTCTGCCCTCAACATACAGGGTCAGATTTGAACACTTAGTGAATGTGGACCTTCACACACTGCTATTGAAAAGGGTCACCTTCAGAAATTACCTGGAAAAAATTAGGGCCTCTCTTACTGCTCCTGGGCACCTAATGAAAGGCTTTCAGAGAGCTTCACTTGTGTGGCAGTCTTTCTGAGAAACTAAACTAAAATGTTTGTGTTTTCTGTTGAATTGGGCCCATGACAGAAGAGTACTAGAAATCTTTTTGTTTGGTTGGTAGTTTTTGTTTTTGTTTTTCCTAGCTCTTGATCATTTCTTAAGACTAAAGCTCTCTTTCAGTCAGAGAGTTAAATTTATCACAGCTAATTGGTTTTTCTGTTTCTGTCCAGAAGCATTTACATTTTTAGATTACTATAAAAATATGTACTACTGATATTTTTGTATGGACCTACGAGTGGCACAACACTTGACTATGCTTTTTAAAAAAATGTTTTTGCTATTCATTTACTGATCATTATAAACCATCTGAAGTAAAAGGATAGAGGACAGAGTTATGTCCCAGGAAAAGGCACTACCAGTGACTTTCAAATGCAGCTGAACTAAACTATCACCGAAGTAATACATGTTAGACCATGACAAATATATGATAAGATAAAGGGGTGATCATAACTACACATTGCCACATATAGATCACCTTCTGCAAAACGCTCCTATTCAAATTTTTATCTTTCACCTAATTTCCTCAAGGATACCTTTATGTACAACACTACTATAAATTAATTTTCCACTCAAGCTTTTTAATTACTTAGGATAGAAATCAGATCTTATTTCTAAAATATCACTCTTATTTATATTGCTAAATGGAAAAAGAGAATAAATTTGGTCTTTCAGTCCTATCAGCTCAGTTTTCTGCAATCTAAGTTAAAAATCTGTACACTTTCAAACTCTGAACTGCTGCAGAAATGCTCTGCCAAATGCAGGATGCTGCAGACCAAGGTTTTGCAGCCTTCTGCCAGGTTGCTGGGAGCTGGAGCACAATCCCTGCAGCTCCAGTGCAGCCTGGAGTGTGCTGGCAGCAGCTGTACCAAGAGTGCTGTTATATAGAAGATAGGTAGAGAGATAAATAGAGAGGAAGAGAGAAAATGAAAAGGCTTTTTTCACTGATATAGCTTAGAGCAGACCCAGAGCAGCTCTAAGTTATGGTGTGGAGTGGTTTGAGCTATTTCCTTCCCTTACACAATTGAACCTTTTCTAACCCCCACTCCCTCAGAAGGAAGAGGCTGGCTTGGTAAAACACCATTTGCTCCTGCCCTGGAGTTGCCCTTGTTCTTTCTGGCGCACAGAGATCATACAGAACAGACACTTCCAGCCCTGTGCAAAACCATCCCTCACCCCTGCACTCCTACAAATGGTAAATGTACCCCACACCAGCCCCCCATGGAACCAGGAGAGTGCTTCTGCCCTGGGATCCACAGGCAGCAACAGCTCTCCCCTCTGCCTCTGCAGCCCTTGCAGCAGTGACAGGACAGCTGACACAGCAGCCAGGCTGAGTATCTAGCAGTTTTATCAAAAGTTGTAGAAGACTCCTGTTCAAATGCACACAAGCTCCTTATCAACCTACCTTGGCAGCCCCTGGCCCTACGATCTCATTTGGCCCCACGTGCAGAGGAGTTTGGAATTGATGCACGCCCCATTCTCCATCACAGCATTCCTGTGAACAGCCTGGAACCACGTCACACAAGGGAAACATGTTCCGAGCTAAACTATTGTGATTTCAACAGACTTTTTAACAACTTCAATCAACAATCAAGGTTTCTTTCTCAGTTTTTTTGTTTGCATTACATGGCATTTTAATTCATTGTATACTAATTCCAGTTCTGCATTAATTGTATGTTTCTGCACAGTAATTAACTAATCACTATGCCACTCCCTCTCTATTATGAATAACCTCATTAATTCCAGACTGAAAGCTTGGTGCCTGCTGCCATTGCTATCAATTTTCTTGGTTCTTTCTGCTGCTTCTTGACTTATAATCAAATATGAAACTCATGTATTTTTAAATACTCTGTCTTCTGTTTCTCCCACTGAAAAATTCATTGTGCTATCAAGCCCTTTAAAATAATGTTTATTCATTATGCATTTCTTTGCTAGGCAATCAAGAGCTGTTACAATAAAGTGTGCGACTTGCTCTCTCTGTGGCAGCAATTCTGCTGTGTCAACATCTCCATTTTAATCCCAAGTTTACTAGAAATTAGAATTTAGATCTAAAATTTAGCTCCAAGGTTAAAGGCACCATCTTTGCATGGGGGAAAATGTCTTGATTATCACAATTAATCGCTTGGACGTTTTTAGGTTATATTTGTGGGTAGAAACTTGCAGGCACACTCAGCAACGGCAGCAGAGCTGTGCTCCTGTGCCTGGGAGCTCAGAGCCTGGCCAGTGGGAGAAGGTGCTGGGAGATGCCCACAGCACAGACACGTAATTCTGATGAACAGGATGCAAGGACTGCTATTAGCAGTCACGCACAGCTCTGAGCAAGTGCTCTGCTGCTGCAGCCTGGCAGCTCCTGAGTGCAATGCTTAGATTGAAAATTTGCTCAATCAAGGCTGCGCTACTCTAAAAAAAATATATTTAAAATAACGCATATTTTACACGGTCTATTCATAGAGTATCTGTTGGAACCCTGGGCACAGAGATTTTTAAGTTTTCTCTGTTGGCAGGCGCTGACCCCCAGGAGAACACTGCATTTGACCTGAGGCCATGGAGAAGGCTTCCAAAATTGAGGGATGAAGTGGGATTATGGGTGTGTAGTTTGAATAGAAGTGTGTTAGGCTACATGGTGGAAAACGTGCAGTTTTTGGGTTTGGGATATAGCTATATATATAAAGCAAGATGGAGGTTTTAGGGTGTAGGCTTGTCCTTCCTTTAATGCCTTTCTTCTAATCTCTGCCCAATTGGTAAAATTGCACATGTCTCTTGAAGGATCTCCTCTATTATGATTTGAGATGACTCCTTGTCTTTTTTATGCTCAAAAGCAACAAGAGGCTTGGAGATATATATATATATATTTCCACTAAAGACAACAAATGGAGGGAGATTCTAAAACATGTGAGCACTTCTTAGGACTGGATGGGAAATCCAAAGATTCTGCATGTGCCGAGTCCCAGTCCAAACTCACTGCAAAATCAGCAAGCATAATTGTAGTTACTATTTTTAAATTAAGGATTAAAGTATCATTTTTCAAACACAGATAAATGCTTGGGCAATACTAGGGGACAAGAGGATAGTTCTCTGCTGTTATAGGTTGCTGCAGTGCAAGGTAGTTCAAAGGGAGAATGTGCACCTGCAGCAGCTAAGGGACTACTGTAACTTTTTTAAAGGAAAAGAACTAGGAATTCAGAAAATCATCCTGGAGTCCAGGAAACGCATTAAGGAACGTATTCATCCTTTAAGAAAGACGTATTTGGTGTCCAAAGTACTTTCCCATTAAAGAAAAAAAAAAAAAAGACCAAATTAAGCAAACAAATAATGAATAAAAACCTTAAAAGTTGATCTGGAAATTCTGGAGTGGTTTGATTACAAAAACCTTAATTTATGCCTCTTTCAGAGAGAAAAAGATGCCCCTCTGCTGAGAGGCTGCTGTTCATGAACGGCCTGGCTCCAGGGCTGCTGAAAAGAAGCAGCAGCTCCTGTTCCACCATGCCCTGCACAGCACCATTTATCCTAACATGTATTTGTACAATGGGCCATAATGGTCTGCTTGCTCTCTCACAGTCCATTAAGCCACCCCTAAATGCGTGGTTTCGGTGTGCAGTGAGAGGAGATATCACTGCTGGTGCTATTTCAGCATCTGCTCCTGTCCCTGCTGCCACCACTGCTCTCATTTCTGCCTCAGATGCTGCTGCTCCTGCTATCACAGCCACCCACCCCTTTTCCATGTGCCTTTAAATCTGCCTTCTTATGTATGTCCAAGGTTTTCTGCTAGACTGGTTGAATATTTTCATTTTTTCCTCTCTTTTTTTTAACTGGTTTTGCCACTTACATGAATTTATTTCTATTTCCCTTTTTCTAATCCTGTGTGGAAGCCTTTACCTCTATGAATAGCAGGTATAAATTTGTTCATATTAAGAACTGGCCTGCAACATCACCACCTCTTCAAGTTCAACTGAACCCACGGCTGTAATTCTGAAAGGTGATTTATTTTTTTTCCAAAACCATTGTTTCCCACTGCATGACTAAATACTCCTTCCTCAGGAGGCAGAGAAGAGGGAATGCAGATACATGCATAGCCATATACTCACGTAAAGAAAAAGATGCCCTGGAAGCTGAAAATGTTGCAATGAGTGAGTTATTTATGTATATCATTAATTAATTGAGTCCATGGAGGCTCCTCATTAGCCTGTTCCATCAGTGCATTCTGGACACCTGGGGTGGTTCTGGTACTGAAGGCAGCTCCTGCCTTCTCCTGGTGGCACGAAATGAGAGGTCACAAATATCCATCATCCTCTCCCTCCTCCCTTCACAGGGAGAATTAAATTGTTAACAAGGGTGACATGTAACTGATTGTGCAGGACAGCTGATTAACGTTGTGCCAGGATAAATAAGGCAGTTTGTGGCTCTCCACACCTCCACAGCAGGCTCCCTTCAGGTTTAGCTGACATCTCTCCATCACTTACAACTATTTCATTTGGGAGAGGCGGGCGACAGGGAATGTCTTTAACCATGACCACAGAGACTGCATGAAGGAGTATGTGGAGCAGAAAAGATGGCATGCCATCAATTCACAGCAAATTCCCCCTGATTTCTTCAACAGAAAAGCCTTTATACCCAATTTTTACAGGGAAACTCAGACATTGTAGAAGAGAAGTCACTTTGAAACAGTGATAGTTGCATCTCCATGCCCCAGCCTAATCTGTGCCCTGCGGACCAAGTAAGAATCCAGAGTGCCAGAGGGTTGTAAGAAAGCAGACTTGCAAGCATTTCCATAACTTATGTCCCAGTTCTCCAGACTTCAGCATATCCAAGGATAAAGTTTCAAGATACCACTCCCCCTGAACACAGCCTGACCAAAATTATCTGTATCAAGTTAGTTTAAAAGAAATACAAATGCCCATATGTTTAACTGCCAGGCACTGCAGAAACACGGTCTGTGTGAATTGTTTGGTATGTAGGGCTAACCTGTACATTTTGGGAACTAAGGCACACTCTCTTTTCTGTGTTTACATCTGAGTTATCTGCATAAATTCTTCACTTTTAAATCATTAGGTTTCTAATTAAGCTGCTGTGCTGTTAGGAAGAAGGCTGGCTGCATGATGTGCCATAAACTTTACTGCCCTTTAAGGCTCAGAACAAAACATTTATGTTCATTGAACTGCTTCAAAGAAAACTGATCACATATCTACACACTGTAACTACTGCCATGTTCAATGAAAGAATAACACTGGGAAAGCACTACAGGATTTGCAGGAACTTTCACCTTTGTATGATCACCTTAAGGCAAGTTATTTAAAGCAATTTGTTGTGTTTATTGGAATAAGTGAGTATCCCATTTTATAATCTCTCAGCAAACCTGGGTTATCATGATTTGAAGAAGTGATAGTGTTGTTACAAGTGATTGCTACACATGATTAAATTAGAGTTCCTACATCAGGCATCTCAAAGCAAAGTTAAGGGCAAAACTTGATAGGGTATTAGAAAAACTCAGGGTTTTAATTTAGTTTAGGAAAACAATTTACTATTACTAGTTTTGGATCCAGGTCCTATTTCAGTTCAGCTGCAGGCTTTATAAACAAAGACATTTTAGAAAAACAAATGTCACTTTCTCTAACTCAAGTCTTTCTCAGACCCACAGAAGCAGCCTCCTGGTTTTAAGACTGGATCCGTATCTATCCTAAAGAATCCACCATTTACATCAATCTTGCTAAACTGCTTGCCTGTTTGCCTGCCAGTAGCCTTTCAAATTAAATTACAACACAATAATTGTTTCTATTGACACTGTGTGTGTTTGCACTGGGGAGAGAAACTGGCATTATCTGTTTATTAAAAAAAACTCTGATTGCATTTTTCTCAGCATAACTGAGTTAGAAATTCTGCACCTCTATTTATGTCAGCTCCAAATATTTTCTGATGCAAACCTTGAATGAACAAGATATAGGCAGGAAAAAAATGGGCAGACAATGCCCAGAATGGAATCTGTGAATTGCTGTAGTGAGTCTTCACACAGTGCCTCACAACACAAGGTGCAGCTCTGGCAGCTCAGTAGAAAAGGGCTGGCAGCAGCGGAGTGACAAATAATCGGAATTCACCTTCATTCCTGGGAATGAACACACTATGGCCAGGTCACAGCAAGGCCACAAACCGAGCTCCTGGCTGCCCCATTTCCCGTGCTCTTCCCTTCCTGCTTCCATTGGGATTCACTTTGAAGAAACCTCTCATGGGAAACTTTGGTTGCCAACCCTGTTGTGTTTCTGTGAAAGGAGTTATATTGTTCTGCACTCAGACCATGACAGGCTAGAAACAGGCTGGGAGCTGGGTGTGGACAACTGGATTTGAATCCTTTAGCACAAAGACCTAATTTATCCTTCCCTCTTAAAAAAAAAAAATCCCATAAGGCAAAGAAAAACCTCCACAGATCTAGAGATATACTTATAGTGGATACAGCTGAAATGCAGAACAAACTGTAGTTTGCCTAGAGTTGATGGGACTACATCTCCCCCAATGGAGCAGGAATAACAAAAGTCTTAAAGAACGAAGGCAGTGAAAGTATGACAGAGAAATAAATCACTGAATTTTGTGTTCCTCTCCTATCCAGGACATCACTGATGGTGTTTGCTGCATTCCTGCTGTCCATTTACAAGAGGTGTCAGTTCTATGGTGCAATAACTTATTATCAGAGACAGCTAACACTTTAAACAGAATTAAGACTGCCCACAGGAAGCCAGAGGTGCATATCAGATAATTATGGACCTGCAGATCTCAGAATACAAGCAGAAGATGGGTTAGAGAGCCTCGGATGACTCATTGAACTACAGCACTAAGGCAAAAAGTACTTGGAGTAACAGTTTCAGTCCAATTGCTGCCCCACATTCCTCTTCTCCTTATTTCCTTCCTATACTGATGATCTGCACTTTTGTTTGCTACAGGACATACATGCTGTTAAGTGTGCTTGCTTTTTCTATTAATAGAATTGTTGGAAAAATCAAATATCAAAATAATTCTGGCAAACCACAGAGAACCGGGTAAATGGGTTATTTTTGGACAGCAGGTTATCAATTGAAATAAAGCTGATTTGAGGTAGAAAGGCTCAGTTGGGAAACAGTATATAGGAATTATGAGGACTGGGCTAAACACTAAAGATTCCTCTTCTGGAGCTTGTCTCCACTGAGCTGCTCCTTCCAAGTTCAAGTCAGCCCAACTCAGCCAGCCAAGCACAGCTCTGGACCACGGGGAGATTCTACCTGCAGCTCAGTACAACTGTGTTAACTGATGATGAATTGCATTAACTCCCAGCTGCAGCCTGCAGTTTCACATCATCAGCTTTGGGCACAGTCTAATTAACTTGCTCTTGCTGGTCCTAGCTAGGCAGGCTCCTATCAGTACCTTATGATAAATTCTAGACTGATTTCCTCCCCAATCTGGATCATTAATGCTGCTTTTGAAAACATTTAAACAGCAAAAATCTAAGGCAGGATTTTGCTCCTGGATGGTGAAAGATAAAGCAGGAAATTCAGACTCTGGCTCACTCAAAGGACATAACCTTTGGGTTGTTCCTATAATTCTATTTTGATAATCTTTGATGCTAAATAAATATGAAATCACTATAGAGTGCTATAAACTTCCAATATGATTTCAAATCACATCATTATTAGGTGCTAACGTTACAGATTCTTTCTAAACCTCAGTTCTGAGGTCAGTCTATAGAGCTTTAGGGCCGGATAGAGAGAACAGACAGACTTTTCTTGTTATCATCTAAATCACACCACAGATCATTTGTGCCCACACTGTTTAAGTGCCTGCAGTACCTGCACTGCTCTTTATGGGTATTATTCAGAATGCAAAGGGACTTTCACCCAGTTCTATCTGGCTTACAAAGGTCAGTTTTGTAAAACTTACTGACTTGACTGATATCCTGGTGTCATTTTTTAATAAATGGTTTTGTTGAGAGCCATTTGCAGTGGCTGTGAAAGTGTTTCTCCACTTACTGAGAAAGCTGAAACAAGTGCAACAAGTGCTAAAGCAGGACCATATCTGTCCACATCTGCCTTGAGCAAGATCTAATGTCCTTCCCGAGAGGAACCACAGGTGTAAGGAATGTCTTAGGCTGGGGATCGAGTTACCCAGAGATCAGCTTTTCCTTTCAGGAAGGTGACCGAGAACTTGGCAAAAGAGCAACCTGAAATGGTCCCACAGGATTCTGGACCCTTGTTGCATATTTCCAGCCAGGGAATCATGCAGAGAGGCTTCCTGCTGTGCCAAAAAAACAACCCTCTGGCCAGGTACTGGGAGTTTATCCAGTGGGGCTCCTGCTGAACACACAATGTGGCTCTGAATTTGCTGCCCAGTTCCTCTGGCTCCTCTCAAGCACAACTGAATCCTTACCAACACCAGCACAGAAGATTGTGGCAAAATGCTTCCCTTCACTGGAAAAGGCAAATTTATTGAAACCACATTCTTACAAGGCCATTAATCTGAGTCATCTTGCAATGAAGAAAATATCATGAAAATATGAGAAATATTTCCATGTCCAAGATATAACTTCGGGTTAGAATAAGATCTGGGAGTCCTCACATATTCCCTGTGTTTATGAGAACAGAGATACCTGAGGTGAAGCACTGCCCTCACCCCATTTTGTATTGTTCAACATGGTCACATGGACCTGTCCTTTGTCTTAGCAGGTATCCCAAGGCATAAATGAATAGTGACAAAAAACTCTCCTCACTTCTTTTGGTCATGCAATAAGAATTTTTTTTTTTTTTTTTTTTTTTTTTTTTTTTTTTTTTTTGAGTCTTGAGAGAAAGCCACACATTCCCAAATGCCAATCAATGTTTAAAATATTACGCATTCAGTACAGCACAATTTCAATAAGCTGAGAAGGTCAGAAAGACAGCATTTATTACAGCCTTACTGCAATTTGAAACTCTAGGAAGATATCAAGATTTACCTAGGAAAGCTCATTTACAACCTCCATAGATAATGCTTATAACAAAACTCTGACATTCTTTATATTGCTCATTGCAGGATTTGAACAAAGCAATCTCTCATACACCCAAAAGCAGTCCCAAACTTCTGCAGAAGATGTGGTTAGATAAAATTTTAATAGATATAAAAATGCTAGAGGTCTCAACAAATTGCCTGTGTTCAAGAGGAGGATTCTTTTGAAACCTGCTCTTTCCTACTTTCACTTGTACCTTATGTCTGCTAGCCTGTATATGAAAATGTGAGGAAAAGAAGCAAAAAGGTTCAGAAGAGACTCAAGCTAAGTTGGAAAGTAAATGTCATAAGACAAAGAGGTAAAAATAAATGCATTTCAGATCTAAAGTTACATATTCTATTAACATGACACTAATTCAAAAACTGACTGCCATTCGACTGAAAGGTAAGTCTGTCTTTTCTCTCTAATCCTGGTAAGGTTTTTTCTATAAATATGTTGTACCCTTTTTTCCCAAGCACAGTCTCAGTGCAAAGGTTCAGCCTTGTTCTGTTTAAATGCCCTTCTGAAGTTCTTTATTCCAATTTATTGCCTTTAGAAACAGGATGAACAGCACTGAAAAAGCCAGAAAATTACTCTGGACATACCTTCTAGCTACAGACGTTCCCTAATATTTCCCAAACAAGCAAAACAACAACTGAAGCTTAATTTCACCCATGACTACTTTTCAGCAATTTTCTGGTGCAATCCAGAATAATTTATTTTACATTTTTTTGAATAACAGAAGTGTGCAGCAGTAGTTGCTTATAAATTCCACCGTTTCACTCCAGAGAGATCCTCTGGGCTTCCCTTCAAGAAAAATGACCACCGGGAACCAAACTGAATATTATTGTCACTAATTTGTCACCCCCTTGTTATTTGATTGTAAAATTCAGGCTGTTATCAGCCAGTTAGTTATGGCTGTTATGCCATATATGCCCCCATATCCCACTCAGATTTCATAATCACATGCACACAGAAGATAAGTTTGTTCTTTGTTTAAATGCATCATTGATTGCTCCTCTTACTGCAAACTGCAGACCATGGCTGCTGTCAGGCTAAAGGTGCTACACCAGAATATCTGTATTAAATGTGCACAGGAATTATTGTATGCATTTCATCACTGTTGACTTCAATATAGCTAATTCTCATTAAGATGCAAATCTACTGAGTCACAGTGATTAGAAGGAAGAAAGTTTGTGACTCAGGAGCGTGTTCTGATTGGGTGCTCTAATGTTTATTTGGGATTGGACTGGGGTCATCCTCCCCAGTGCCCTCAAGAACCCTTTAGAGCTCTAACTCTGCAATACTGTTTGGCATCCAAAGGGAAATGTGCCCATTGTGACAGAGTTCTGCGTAATCTTTTCTTGGTTTATGTGCTTTTCCATGGAATAGTTCCTAATATACCCCCTAATCTAATCAGAGATAACCCTGGTTTCAGGACAAGTATTCTCTTTTTAGGGACAGTACAGTATGCTCATGCTACATGGAGGCACTAGAACCAGCAAACGGTGTCTGCCTCTCCAAAGAAGTTTGTCAGCCCCATCCCACACCTTTCAGAAAGAACCACTGCTTCACAGAACCCCAGCCAATGTTTCAGCCTCAGCATGCTCTATATTTAAACTGAAAAATCATTACCTATTGTTATCATTAAATTCTATCCCTTCTGGAGTCGATAGCTTGTCTTTTTCAAGGAGTAAAGCAGAAAAACATATAATCAAGGCAAGAGGCTGCAGAGGTGGATGCTTCACTGTATTATGGACTTCATTTAATTAAAGTCTCTTAACCTGCTCTTAATCAAAGCAAATGGCAAGTGGCATGCTCAGCAGATGGATACAGCTGTGCATAACAACCATGCAGGTGTTTAATTTTACATTTGGCAAGTACAGCAAGCGGCGTTCAAACATTTGAAGAGGAGGGGGTGGTTAGTGAGGGAGGGTTTCCAAGACACATTTCAGTGAAAAAGGGAGATTATTCTGCCACTATTAAGTTACTCAATCAACTTCACTAGTTTTGTGTTAAATCCCAGTTTGAATTACAGGGGCAGATGTATAATCTGTGAGGCTTTCCAGAGTAATCCCTCTCTCCTGCTCCTCCACCCCCATATTTTTTTAAAGGCTAACTGTACTAAACTGCAGATTTCTGTCTTCTCAGACACCCAAAGAAGTTCACTTTTTGTGTCCCTTATCCCACTACAAAAGACAATGAATGAGACAGAAGTGACAGATACAAAGCCATCCTAGGCAGAAATTTGTCAGTGATGGAGCCAGGAGCTCCAGAAACCTGTGAAGGAGGCAGTGAGAGAAAGAAAGCCAAACACAGAACTTGCCAAAGTACAAATCCAGAAAAGGAATTACTGAGATTGTCACAAAATAAGTGAAAAGGGTATTCATTTTAACGAGAAGTCTGCTGCAAATATAATTAAGATGAAAAACAGTAATCCAAAACAAAGCCGAGGAAGGCTAAATTTTGCATTTCATTAACATCACTTTTCCCCTGCACCTCCAGTAATTCACAGAATCATTTACCTGCAAGAACAAAATGGAATAGGGCCAGGTAAATGAAACACAGGCAAAATGACAAGTATTTGGCATCTCCTGTATTAAATACACCAAAGGAAGGAGTTTTGGCAAAGGAGAAACAGCTTGAAAGGGAATGTTACTGAAAGGTAAAAGTGGCAGTACCATTACCTGCATCCATAGGTATTACCCAGACATTCAGTACAGCTATAGGCAAGGAAGGAGGCAGAACGTGGATGCGGCAGAATATGCAATTTCAAAACGTGTGAGTCAGTGTTAAAGTGATTCAGAGACTGCCACGATTATTTTTCCACTCATCTTCACTTACTACAGCAGGTTAGCTTAAAATAGATTACACACTTTCATAATATTTCTTTCCCACATGTTCCCCTGATATACTATGGTCTTTCAAATTAAAACAGAAATATCCATCAGATTCCCTCTGTGTCTTTCCATGCACAGAAAGAAGTTCAAATACCCTTGTTTAACAATCTGAATACAAAGAGGAAAGGAGCTGCTTAAGAATTCCTTCCATCAGTATTTCTCAGACTTGTTGAAAATACAACCTTGCTTTTGGCTCTGTTTCCTTCTGCCTGCAAACTCGGAGATAGTTGGTAGAATATTTTGAACACTTTAAAGCTTTTTCTGCTCATTTCCAGTTCCTTTGGCATTCTTCTGTAGTCTTCAAGAAGTGGGACACCCCACAGCTGGAGAAACAGTGGCTTGGATAAGCATCATAATCAAAGCACACAGAAATTTAACACTCACAGAAATTACTCAATAAGGTTCCTCGTACTAAGTTGAAGGCTTATAAACATAGGGAATCTTTCTTATGTAATAAAAGAAATATTTATTTTGCTTTCAGTCAGATTAATTGTCAATCCACCCACCTCCATAAGCACTTCAGGTGCTCTAGGAGCCCTTTAGGTGACTGTGATTGCCACAGTAACAAAGGATACACCAACCACCCAGAGCCCCCTGACAAGTCCTGTGCCAAGAAATGAAACACATCTACAGGTGAACTGCCAGAAGATCAAGTTCTGAGAGCACTGCTGTGAAAATCTTCCCTTCTCTGCCTTCAGTTTTATGGTATTTGCATTTCTACTTCTATATGTCTGAAATGGAAAAGCCCAGGACTCAAAACACCTTTTTTCAGTTCTGTTCTAATAGCCAGATTTCAAACAAATAAAGATGAGTGAACACTCTTTTCCCAAAGAACACTGATCAAATTAATTATCATCAGCTAGTTTGTTACACAGATGACAACAATCTGTAAAACTACCACCCAACAGTAGCTTCTTTATTTACCAATGATAAACATAGTTTATCCCCAGGTTTCAAAATATCTAACCTATTGATTTATATTATTAAATCTGTTTAATATCTAAAATAGCTAATATATAATTTATAATATCTATGTATCCTGGAGGCACAGAGTTCCTCAAGGAACTGACAGGAGCCACCCTGGGCCACCCACTGGCATCTCCCACCAGAACAAGATTATTAGTGCAATCAATTCCAATGATTTGAAACACTCTTAACTTTTTGTAAGTATTTTTGGTTTAAAATTTGTCAAAGACAATTGCTGGGATGGTTTTGAAGTGCAGGTTTTTACGGCAAGCATGTTAAACACAGTAAGTAGCTGAGAAAGAGGAAAATTAAACTAATAAAGTGACTTGATTTACATGTAGTCTGTAGCATAAATGAGGTCCAAAGGACCATTATACTCAAAGCACATATGTGTGAGAAAAAGTTATAATTCATCACACATTCCTTAAAAACACATTATTCAGCATTTTGATTTACAGAACTTTTTCTGTTCTGTTTCTGCAAGCATAACATGATTTTGTTAAATATTTAAGGGCTTCCTTCTCAGCAATAAGCAAATACTGTATTTGTATAGCAGATGAAACACTAGTTATACCTTGGAGAATTACAAATATAAACAGAAAAAAACATCCAGATCAAAAGAAAAATAAAATTAGAGCCTAAAATGTTTGGAGGAAATAACACAATTTGTATTTACCTAATTCATGTAGAATTGAAGTAGAAGCAGCTGTGTTTCCAAAGCTAACTTTTATGACAACCTATACTTCCATAAACACTTTTAATTATAACATATCTAACCAGCTAAACTATTCTAGCCATATTTGCATTTCAGAGTGATTAATTTTGTAGCTAGCATATTAATTTCCTTAAAATTAATAATTTATTATGGTTATTTTTCATTTCTCCCTCGTGTGTATTTTCAAGAAAATGGTGTCCTAAGGCTTGAATAATTGCCAGCCAAATGCTCAGCAGTTACCTTGATCTTTGCTCAAGCTGCATGTGTGTGTGTGTGTTATCAGAGCTTCCCTGTATTTTCTCCAGCAGACAATATTAGATAAGACTAGAAAATAAAGTTACAAGCTGATCCAAATTCTTTTAGAATCACTATGATGCAAAGTTTTGATAACAACAATATGCAGTTGTATAGGGGCTTCTCTTTTGATCTCCACAGATTATTTGGGTCTATAATTTCCACCTACCTTCTCTAATTCTGTCACAGACAGTGGCAGAGCCAGGTCAAACACAGGTAAAGTGCTTCAGGGCGCCCTCTTAACAGAGCAGGGCTGCAGTCATGCTTAAGAAAAGTAAACCATGATGACTCCAGCAGATGCTGCTACTTTTGAGAGGCATTTCAGGTTTGGTGCTGGCACATCCCTGGCAGCAAACCTGCTCCATCTCTGCCTCCAGGCAGAGGAGCCACAGCCTCTCACCCCCAGGGCTCCTCAACCCAGGCATCAGCACGGGCAGCCACAGACAGAGCAGTAATTCATGGGGTTTGCCACACTGTTCTTGATTGGAAGTGGATTATACTTTTGGTTGAAATTAAGGGAAGAGAGGAAGGGGAAAAAAGACTAGAAAAGGCTAATAGAATAGTCTTCGAGGTAGCAGGTCATGGGACACAAACTCTCTGTTCTTAATATTTCTATTCTGTTCTTGATATTCCACTCAAAGCTGCTTGGTTTTGTTCAGTGTGCTTAGAGCAAAATCTATAGCAAATGCCTTTAAATGGCCACGTTTGAAAATGTAATTTTCAGTTTTCCCCTCTCATTTGGTTGTGGGCAGAATCCGAGCCAGGTTGAGCAGTGCTGAGGGAACACAATGGCACAGGCAGTCAGCGGGAATGCTGAATGCTCTGTGCCCCACTGAGCCTCTTCTGTCCCCAAGGAGCTGCCAGTGGCAGATCCACGAGGGGTCTGCAGGAGCACGCTGGGACACCGTGGGCTCCCACTCCCACTGCTGCTGCACCTTGTTTGAGAATGTTCTTAGAGGAAAATGGATATTCAAAGAAAGACCACATAAAAATCTGGCCTTGCTCTGCTAAACTAATAGCCAGCTTGTCACTTCTGTGTACGGCTGAGCAGTTTGTGAGTTCCCATGTGAAAACCAGCCTGAGAATGAGGGCTGGTTAACAACAAGTTATTCCTGGGTGAAAAACAACTGCACCTGCATTAAACAAGAAATCTGTTTCATGGGAGGCAGTGGACAAAATATGTAAACTAACGCAGAACAGAAAGGTTTGATAGACAAGTAAAACACCTTTTACTAACCAATAGAGTAATTGGCAAGAAAACTATTGACCAACTATACATGTTATACATGAGGGGTGTAAAAACTATAAAAATAAGTGGTGTGAATGAAGAATGGGCATTTCCTTGATTCATATTGAACCATGAGTGTCCAGTTCTTTCTTTTTTCACCTTGTGGCACACTGATAAAAACAATGTACCAGGGAAAAGACCAGCAAAGGGACATTTATGTGTCAGTGTCTGGAGGAAAACTGATAAATATCACCAGAGATTACAGAATACCTGGAGCAAAGAAATGCTTTCAGTGAGATCCCTGTAAATTAACAAACCAAGCCCCAGAAATGTTCATCAGGAATGACCACATGAACCCAACAATGCACAGCTGTGCTCATGCAGGACCCCTCTGTCTGGGGACACCCATGGGACAGGGTGCTGAGTGCAGCTCCTCCTCTGCCCAGACAGCAGCACCAGCCCCTCGGGCTGACAGTGAGGAAGACTGAGGGAGATGCTCACCCTGATAAATTATTAGCCTCAAAAGAAAACAATCTGCTGGGAAACTGAGTGTGAAGCAAGCTGCTGCTTGCTGCGCTTCAGTTAAGCTGCTCAGCATTGAAATCCCTGCAAAATATCAGAATCTGAGCAGTATTTATTACATTTCAGTATAGAAACTACACTTTATAGTGTATATAGTGTTTACTTAGGGTATTTACTGTCTCCCAGCCTCAGCAGATAACACAGAGCCTGCAAATGGATATGAGAGTCAGCTCTTCCAGAGGGAGGAAATATGCATTTCCTTCCCTGTAAACTACATGTAAACACAAAATGGAGCTACCCAGGTAGCAAATGGATTTTTCTTTCCTTTTCAGCTTTCAAAAAGCACCCTTGATACAGTAAGCAATGCAAAAGGATACAAGTTACATACTACTGCTATTTCTTAGACAACTTCCTAAGTATGAATGTTAAATAGATACTTGAACCAACTTCTAGACCTAAACCTGTCAGCTTTCCTTAAAATCATCTTAAACTTTAAAAAACTCGGGAAGTTTCCATAAGGACTAAAGCATTCATAGTTACAGCATAAGCTGAAGATGGAATTCACTGCTATTGTTCTGCATCTAATGTTTGCACGAGACTAATCGATTGAGACATTCCCAGATGGTTTTAACATTTAACAGGATCTGTACGATGACAGGCAGAATTTTTAATACTCATAGAGGCACAGAATAGTGGCATCAACGAGACAAACTGTACGAGTAAGTGGCATTGGAATGTGGCACCCGAAAAGTTATTTTTAAAGACTGCGACGAGAAATATTCCAATTAGGCTACATAAATTACCAGAATGTTGCCATCATTACTGAAAAGAGACTTTCCCTTGTTACCATAAAAAGAATTAATTGTACTGACTGGAGAAATAGATATTCTTTTGACTTATTAATAAAATAAATATAACAAATTATAATTAAATGAACCTTAAATTGCAATAATTACTTAGAAACAATGAACAGACAGGCGCAGGTGAACACTACACACATCAAAGCATGCAGTGAAGAAAATGAGAATAAATGCTCTCTCTCTCTCAAATGCTTTGTGTTCAAGTAAGCAACCTGATTTCAACTCAGCCAACCGACATAGTTGATGCAATTAAACAATGATACAGGTTTATTATATAAGAATGGAAAGCTGTAGACAGGTCTGAACAGCACTAAAAGAAGATTTAATTAAGTTCAGAAGATCTAATTATGCAAGCTGGAACCACAGTGTAGGAACTGGATCTGTTCAGCCCTGACACTTCTTCCCAGCTTTTCATTCCAGAGTTTCAAAGATTATTTTAAAAATGTTAAAGAAGGAAAAAAGGAACAGTTGGTCTGAAGCAATGAATTTTTCACTTCAAAAATGAGAAAGGTACACTGCAACAGAATAATGGCAGCTGTACGAGAGACAAGCTTTTATATTTAACCTCTCAACAAGCAGAATGCCCATTGCCTTTCATAAAAAAGAAGTGTGAAAACCTAAGCAAATCTCATTGTTGAATTCCCCTTCCTGGTGCATTTCAGGTTGACAAGCACACGCCTAGAGCCCCTGACAGCCGTGGAGCTCAGCTGAGAGCCCTGCAGCTCACCCAAGCACCAGCAAGTCCCTGGTCCCTTTGCTGCTCTGGGGGCGGTGGCATGTCCCCCCTGCCAGGGGGCCTGGTGGCCTTCTCCCTGCAGGCTGGCCCCCTCACCCCAGGAGGTTTCCTGCAGGGGTGACACAGCTCCTTGTCTTGCTGCCCAAGCTCCATGTCTGCCTCCTTGGGCTCCTCTCCTTGCTCTGCTTCTCCCCCTCCTGCAGGACCCCCTGAGCCTTGCAGCCATCCAAGCCTGAAAAGCTGTTTGTGCTTTACTGGGGCCTGAACTGCTCGCTCAGCAGGCTCTTTCCTGCAGCAAACCTTCCTTTTCCAACAGCAGAAGGTCAAAATCCAATCTATTCCAACATTGGCCTTTCCCTCAGGAAGGTTCACTGTGCTCCACACCGTGCAAGCACTGCTACCCCCCCAAAAAAGCACAGGGCAAGAAACGGGGAAAGGGAGACGCCAGCTGGGCCGGGCTCAGAGCTCAGAGCTGCTCCAGGGAGGTCAGACAGCATCAGGCACCTGTCACAGGGCACCACAGGCAGCTTCAGCCTCCCCTGCAACCATCCTCCCCTGGCACCAGCTGGCTCAGCTGTTGTATCGTTAGCTATGATTTAAAAGTATGATGAGAAATGCTTTTAGTAAACACACAGGTGACATTTTAAGGCTGTCAGTGGGATAAATTGGTGTTAAGATACATTCTTCATTATCTAGTTTTGCCCAGAATACTTAAATTAGTTTCTCCAGAGTTTTGGTTTGGTTTTTTTTCTGATTTCTGTTTGGTAGTTGCCTCTGTGCTTGATCAGTGATTTCTTTTTGCTCCCTTGGCTCTTGTCTATACAATGACATGCTTAGACACATCTGAGAAATTCAAGTGTCTTGTTCTCCTCACTCATGTCTATCTCAATTCAATTCTCTTTCAGTTCTCTTTTCCTCTCAGACAATTCCTTGTTAGTATAAATCACCTGTCACTTATTCTTGATAGATTTAGTTGGATCCAGACTGAGAAAGCTGAGATAATTCTCAGTTCTCAGCATAGCATTTTTCTTTTACCATTCTGACATTCCATATAGAAATACTATAGTTTCCAAACTCCATTTTAATAACATAGACTGTAAAATTACAGCTCTGTTAAAAAGAATAGTCTAAGGGAGTTTTCTGATTGTTCATTAGATGTTCTGAAGTACCAATTTTAGCCCTGACTTTCACTGCCTGCCAGAGAAATGTATTTTCACATACACCATTATAGGGAGAGATTCTACATGCTGAAAAAACCTGTGTGTGGAGTGTCATAATACTGTTCACCTTTACTGACTTAAATAAAACAGGATGAAGCTACAGTAAAACGTTAAAACCTGAAGGTTATCCTGAGAACCACACAGTATTTAGACTGCAATGTTTTCAAGGCAGGGCGTAGGGAGGCCAGCCTGGACCCATTGCACAGCGAGGCCAGAGTGAGCCCTTCTCCCATTTTGGCCCTCCAGCCTACATGGAGCTGCTTGTTAGTGTAAAATTAAGAACATAAATGTGTGAGAACAGAGCAGCACTTTGACACCTCTTTTTGTGGGTGGGGTTTTTTTTCTTGTAAATATAACCTATTTAAGACAGGGTTACAGACAACACAGAGAGCTCTGCAGCCCCTGTGGCCTCCATGGGTTCTAACTCTGAGCTGCATTTGCTGAGCAGTGCCAGCCTGGCCTCTTGTCTTTTCCTTCTGGGGGGTGACTTTAGCTCTGTTGGGAGTCACTAAACATCACAGAAACCAGCAGTGGGAACTTCCCTGGTGATTTCAAGAGCTGTGGCTCCTGCCAAGACTGCCTTTGTCATTGCAGGAGTAAAAATTTAGTCACAAGTTACAGATATTTAATAGTCAGACTATGAATATAGCTCACTAATATCAACAAGTTGACACTATGGTACAAATGAATGAAACTGAAGATAAACGTGGGAAACACTATAACCATTTCAAGTATCAATTTTAAAAAGCACTTTTCTAAATACTGGTACTAATCCCTGAAGTTTAAAGAGGTTTCCCCTCCACAAAAAACATTATAAATAATTTATGGCTCATTATAACATGATTTGGGCAGACATTATTTCATTAGGCCTTCAGGGATTTGGGTAGAATCCTCTCGGATGAATGAAATCAGACCTTTGGTTATCACACATTCCTAAAATCATGCCACGGTTGTTGGTTCAATTATACTTTTTTAAATACTCCTCAAATACAAAATGATAAAAACTTCTTCCGCAATATCTTTACAATTGTGGTAATGTGTTATGAATTTAATTCCAGAGCGCTCACGCTGGAGGTACCCATTTTCACCCTCATTTAATACATTATCCCCAGAAGGATTCATTTTGACAAAGAGACTACGTGCTCTGAAAATAGCTTCAAAAATGATGATACATTGCAAGCAATGCCCTTAATTGTGAAAAAGAGACTTGATTACGTTTGTAATTTCGAAAATTCATAGCCCACTATTCTGTTCAAAATCTCCAAGCTACTGAGGAATAGCAATGCCCTTCTGGTAGGGCTGGCAGGACCTTCACCATATGGAGATTATCCCCAATGCAATAACATGATGAGCTCAAAGCCCATTAAAAGCACTGCTGAAAGAACACAGGAAATCCTGAGCTTAAGAAAATCTAGAAGGGGAAGGATGTTATTTAATTTTATTGACATGTTAGGGATACTTACTTTTTTCTTAAATTTCATGCTATCATTTTTAATCAGATACCACTATATTAATATGTGCAATTAGCTGTGCAGATTGGGAAGGAAAGAGGGGGAAAGAACACCAAGCCTCTGTTTTCTAGTTTAGGAGACAAGTAACAATTGGCTGAAAGCAGAGTGTGCTGACAGTGCAAGTCTATAAATGGTTGAACATTTTGTCTGTGGTTTTGCAAAGCTTGCTTTCACTCTCCCATGTGATTAAAAAAAAGTAAATATAACCTATATGTAAAAAAAATTTATACATTAAAAAAATTGCACTTTTGGCTCTACCTCTTCTTTCATAGTAGCAGTTATATGAACTACAAATATAATTCTACCATTTATTCTATTAAATGCTCTTCAAACAAATGACTTTCTATTCATAATACCTGCAATTTATAATGAAATTGAATTTCTAGGTGACTGAGAAAATAAAAAAATTCAGGACATCTCTGTTGAAAACCCACTGATAATTTCATGAAGTGCAGATACATCACAACCTGTGTCAGAGAAAAAATGGCCCTTCTGTTGACGGTGTGTAGCTAATGAAGACTAGCACACAAGAATTATTCTAATGATGGGGTTTAATTCTCTCAGAATCACACTCCTACTTTTCTATAATTCTGCTCTTTATAGCCTCTGAATTTATAACTTAGCTCTGCTTTGGGTAAATTGGATCCTGAACAAATTTACCCAGGAAGGAATAGACACAATTTAGAAGATACAACCTACTGGCATCTCTGATAAGTTACTTACATGTAGTAGTGAGAAGTTACTTATGCTTGCCATTAAGCACATGAATCTAATTAATTTCCTAGGGTAAGATACAACAGCCCCTCAGAAGATAGGCACCAATTCTACACCATTTTACACACTGTAAAACCATGCAGCAAGTCAATGAAAACTTATGGACCAGAAGAGTGGAATCTAGCCAATTTTCCATCCTACTTGCCCAGACAATATCATTCTTTTACTCTTTATGCAGCAGGAATCTCACAAATTTGTTGGTTTCATTGTTGTTGTTTCCCCATTAGAATGGTATTAACCACTTTTTACACAGATTGCTTCAGTTTTATATTCTGCTTACAACTAATAGCAATTCTCTCTGCTTTCAGAGTAGGTGGCTTGTGGACATTTCTTGTCCCAGAAACTAATTTCATCTTTGTTATAAAATCCTTACAAAATTCTTTGTGCCAACATTCAGATGTGTTTTGTTGCCTGTACTAGCACTTGTGCTGCCACAGTCACCTTCTCCCTGTGCCACTTTCTAGCTGTTTAAGGCATCAATTAGTCAATCCCTTTTCATATTGCTGTAGGGCAATAGACAAGGTTTCCTCCGTTCCATGGCTTCTAGACATGCATTGTACTTAATTTGACACACCTTAAACACCCTACAAACCATTTCATTATAGCAGAAGATCTGAACTAGATTACTGGTCATCTCTGGCACTCCTTCTCAATTGAAATCTCAGCATAAGATATCCACTAATTTCCTCCCCAGGGTAGAAATATTTTTGTTGTTGGTTAATACACAGCTTGCAGGAAGTGATGTGTCCAATGAAATGCAAGACTGGCTGAAAATAAATAAATTGCTCTGCTACAGGCCTCTGATCTCCACTGTGCTCTTTATACTACACTCTATTCACTCTTTGGATGGAACAAAATTCACACAAAGATTTATAGATATTTTCACCTAAAATTCCTACCCTCTCCTTGGACATTAGCTGTGTTTAGCTGCAGTGGTGAAAAGCTGAGAAGAAATTAAACACTGGAAGAAGCTTTTCTCCACAGAAGCACCCAAGTGGCATCCACACAGATCCCATGGACTCTTAGCAGCTGAATGACCCTTTTAAGCCAGCCAGACACAGGTGGGCACCGGAAATCAAACATCCTCTGCACAGACTGCAGAGGCTCTGCAAGCAGATCTCTGCCTCTGGTCCCACCCTGTGCCACAGGACCTCAAAGCCACAGGTACAGACCACCTGTAACAGATAAAAGCTCAACTCGATCATTTGTCTATTTTTTAGACTCTGAGCACAACAGCAAAATTTAAAAGCCCAAAAGCATCCCAAACACTCTGGAAGCAAACAGAAATCTGTGGTACACGATGAGAAATTCTGCTAGAGAGAACAGCAACATCTCAGTCAGCAAAGAGATCACGACTATTACTCCCTCAGGGTATCACAGAATAATAGGAGCTCATTTGAAAAGAGATAAAACCATGTGGCTAAATGAAGCTGAGCATCTACTGTGGACTCCGACCTGTAAAAGACATGGCTGCTTCTTTTAGCAATACCTGCAGTACAGTTTATGGTGCACACTCAGTCTGGCTGTAAAAAGAGATGTTACAGATGAAGAAAAAAAAAGATTCATTCAAAATAATATTGATCAAATTGCAAGATCAGTGAACAGTGAAACAAGCAGGTTTTCCTGTAGGTCATTGTCACTGATTGACTGTAGAGCCATTAGTGTGAATGTGCTTTCCTAATGGGTGAGCAGAATTGACTCCTGAATGACAATGTTTTTCCTCCAGGCTTATACAGCCCCAAAAGTGCAAGCTTTGCTGGACTTTAAAGAACAAAGTTGCTCACTGCCCCAGAGAGAATTCAATTTCTATTTGCAAAGAAAGTATATTTGACACTAACCTATAGTGTAATTGTGGCAGTAAGGAAGAAGGGAAATATAAACCTCTGTCAAAAAGCAAACCAACATATATTCCCAAGTGGGCTTCTGCACTTTGCTTCTGATTTTTTTATGTATAAATTACATTGGCTTCTCACTTTGTATCTCATCTACAGTAGCTTAGCAATGCTCTAGCAGCCATGCTAGCTCTCCAAGAGCATCCAAAGGATCTTTAACTGTGAGGAAGCAGGCTCCAAGTTCAGGAAACAATGTGAAGAACTGAAAAGGACTAAAAATGCTTCAGCCAAATGACAACAGTACAACACTGACGCGGCTTAAAAGGACTTCTCAAATGTGCACAAACACCAGCAGGGGCAAAAGGTTCCCCTTCACCACTAGACCCACACCACACGGGAGCAGATGTGAGACAGGGGCTGTAACAGGCACCAGAGGAAAGTGAGAATGCTCAGGGGAGGTCCCCAGGGAGCCACACCAGGCCAGCAGCAAGAGCCACCTGTTGCTCTGAGGGCACCCAGGTGGGAACTGCTCAGCCCCTTCTGCACCATCACACAGAGTTCAGCTGTTAATGGACAATAAAAGGAAACTCAGCTTTATGTCTGACCAACACAGCTGCCAGAGGTCCCACAGAATATTTAACAATTAATTTTTACAAAGCATTGTAGGCAGAAACCTTGAAGGCTGATGAGGTTTAAAGCCAGTAGTTCACTGTCAGAGACAAGAAACTGCTCTGGTTATTGCTCATAGTGACTTCATGTCCAGTTAACAACCATAGCAAATAAATTATCTGTCACTTCTGATATTCCTGCCATTTGCCGAGATACTGCAAATTTGCACGCATTTATATAGTGGGTAATTTATCAGATATGCCTATAAGAATTCAGAAAATTCAGAGAGCACTAAATCCTCAGTCAATGCTGAGATGCACTACAGAACACCTGAAAGACTGGAGAGGAGCACAGCGATGCACTCACAAGATTCTGGGATATCACAGATTATTCTTTAGGACTTCATCTAGAAACTGCAGCTCAATTTAAATAAACTGATAAATACTCCTGAACCAACAGAACAGACTGGTACAATACCTGTCACTAAAACTTAAGAGCAGATAGTTGCAAAGAAAATGAAAGGTGTTTTTCTCTACTAATCAGAAGGCCAAAAAAAAAAAAAAAAGAAAAAGAAAAAAAGAAAAGAAAGTCTCTTTGACTTTTATCTGATTTTCCCCACTAACTGCCTCAGCAAATGAAACATGGTCAACTGGCAGTGGCATTCTTTTACTTAAAAACCTCATCAGAAAGAGGATGCATTTTGAGATTAATTTAGCAGTTACCACAGAATCTTATCCTTATTTGCCTCATAAGCAGCTTTTTTTAGTTTTAATACAGAATATTTCATAAATTACACACAATTAAAACATAAAGCATATACAAAAACCACTTCCATTTTCAGCCAGACACTAATAAAAATACATAGGCAAGCTTCCTTGTCAGAGACTACTAAAATACATAAATACATAATTTAAAAACATCAACCTAAATAGATTGATTTCATGATGAAATAAATTATTCAACACTGATAGTGATCAAGGGGGACCCAAGACAAATAGGAAATATTTAAATATAGATTGCAAATATACATGTATTTAATTTAAAAATTAAAGAGGCAAGCGTGTTTTCTGTCATACAAAAATATATATTTCATAGTAAGAATATGTGAGATATATAAATACACACACAGACACATCTGCTTCCAAGAGTGCTGCTTAATTGTCAACCTGAACAGCTAAAGTGACACTTACTCTAAATATGTATATTTGGTAAAAAGCCTGTTTTTAACCAACAGAGAATTGGGGTGATGACACCTGGAGGTGAACTATTAATAACAATATAATGCCAAGGAGTGGAGCCTTAAGGAGCCCTATAACCAGAAAGTTATTTTTGTACTGACAGGCAGGGATTTGATCAGATCCCTGGTCCCAGACCAGCCAGAGCAGGTTTGGTTTCAATTCCTCTTGTCTGTGCGTGGCAGAGGGAGCAGCCCCCAAAGCACAGGGGCAGCCAGGCCTTGGAGCTACAGCCCAAAGCCAAGGCACAAAGGGGACCCTCCTTCTTCCCAACTGCAAATCAGACATAAAACGTCTTTCTTGGATACTTCTTTTCCTAACAACCTTCTCTGATTTTTCTAGACTTGTCTATCACGGTAGATTCTTTTACTCAAAAAAACCAAAAACCAAACCAAAAAACCCCAAAAGCAACCAACCAACCATCAACCAACAAGTTAATCTTGTTTTCACTGTCAGATGTTTGTCCTTTGTTTGAAGACTAAATTCTCTCTACAAGAAGGACAGGTTTGTTTTTGCAATCCTATATCAAGGAGAATTTTCCTTTTCTGCCCAGTGCCTTTCCAACTCCCTGTTCTGACCACTTGCCTGTCCCTGAGTGAAAGAGAGTAAACAGGTTAGAATCCTTCCAACACCTTCTCTTCTCCAGAAAGGCTCCCAGCAGGCTTTGCAGATTTTGACTTCAAAGTCCTGAGTGGTCCCAACTGCTGATAAAATTAATGGGAAACGAGTGCACTGCAGCTTGCAGAATTATGCCCATTCAATAACACTCAGGCAACCTCAAATCACTTTCTCAGTGCAGAAATGAAACCACCCCCAAGACAAAATATAGAGGAACAAGAACATCTTTTCCCCTTATTCTTCAAATGCAGCACCATATGCCAAGTGGGAAGGGAAGGGGGAAACGTTGACCAGGGTTGAACATCTGCCTCCGAAATAGTTTCCTGCTCCAAACCTCAACAAGTGTGGCATTAAAGAGAAAAAAAAAAAAGGGAAAAAGCATCTAAGTTCAAAAATTAAGCTTCATTAGAGTTTGAAATAGCAGATACACTACATAGAGGACATTCTCTCCAAAAGCAAAAATTCATCCCTGTAGAAATAATAAAATGCAATTCTAGAATCACAAAAATCAAAGTAGGTGCAGCTGGTTCTTTTCATACATTTTGAAAGCATAAGAAAAAGAGATCAAATACGTTATGAAACAGATGTTCTATATGAAATAGATGTTCTGCTAATTTAAGAGGAAATTCAAAGCAGATATTAAAGGGCTATATGATGTGGAAAATTGTAGGAGACTCCTACTGATAATTGCTAATTACAAAGCATTCCTAATGCTTTGTCATGCAGGAGTTATAGATCAATCCCTAATTCTAGACCTTATTCCATCTTCTTGCTATATATAATAGTGACACGTTGGTACCACTCTAGGAAAGGTTTTGTTGGCCCTTCCACTACAAACTTCTTACTGGAACTGAAACTTTGTCACAAAAATGCACTTTGGGGCATGGAATGCCCCAGTCTACCAAAATCACAGCCAGCATCTTGCAAATATAAAATCAAGGAAAGGCTGAGACAGGACCTATGGAGATGTTCTAGTCCAACCATGTCAGGTTGTTCAGAGCTGTGTCCAACTGAGACTTGATTAACTCTCTGCATGAAGAATCCAAAAACTTTCCAGGGAACCGGTTCTATTGTTTGATTATCCTTACAGAAA